>PVJA010025173.1:0-31058 GCA_004027025.1 Myocastor coypus
GGTGGTCATGGTAGTGGTGGTAGTGATGGTGCTGACTTCCATTACCCATCCTCCTGGCAGTACTATAATTGCATTCATTGCTGTGGTTGCTATTTCTCTCACTATTTAGTCACTCAGGACAATACTGAAGAAGCATTTTCACAGAGCCATACATAGGGGGTCCCAACCATTTATCTATTTTTTTCTGGATAAGAAAAACCTAAGGTGTAGCCGGGCGTAGTGGCGCACGCCTGTAACTACAGCACTTGGGAAGCTGAGGCAGGAGAATCGGTGGGAGTTGGAAACCAGCCTGGGCTACAAAGTGAGCTCAAGGCCAGCCTGAACTGCATAGTGAGACCCTGTCTCAAAATGAAACAAAAGAAAAAAAAAAAAAAAAAAGGAAGAAAAAACTAAGGCACAGACAGAAAGAAACTTACACAAAGCCTCCTATGGGGCTAGCAGATGGAGCAAGGATAGCACAAATGCCGAGCTCCTGGGACCCCAGCCCCGCTCTCCACCTCCTGCCCACCCCACCCACTTCTGAGGGCAAAGCCTGGAGTCTCACCCTGAGGCCCTGGTCGTCTACCCCTGCAGGCAGAGAGAGCTCCTCCTGGGGTCTCCCTGTGATGGGTAGCACGGCTCTGCACTCCCTCGGGGACCTCCCGGCACTGTGTGGAGTCTCAGGTAGAAGGCAGACGTGCATTGGCCTCGCCCTGCCGCCGTGCACACACCCCACCCTGCGTGTCTTCTGTGTGCGCTGATGGCTCCAGCCTCCCTGACCCATAGCTCGGGCCTCCTTCGGCTCTGCCTAGGGCAGCTCTGCCTGAGTCATGCACTGATGTCCAGTCTTCTTCGCCCCTGCCAGGCCCAGGATCTTTCAGAGTCAGGCCAGGTGGGTGCACAGGTTGGGGTGGGCAGGCTGTCCTGTGTGGTCCCAAGCTTAGCCCAGGGACCTGGGCCCCCACACCCCAGCCAAGCTCCCAGGCAAGGGGCAGCTAAGGGACTGCTTGGTCCCTGCCTAGCAAGCACTCCCGGCCCCATCCTGGTTGCTGCGCTGCAGCTGTAGGGGTGGCTATGCGGCTGCATGTGGGTGCCCAGGCCGTGGCTGGGCCCCTTAATCCCTGAGATGTCCTCAGTGGCAGCAGTGACGAGAGCTGGCGCCCACAGTCCTGCTGGGAGTGGGTGCTGTGCCAGGCCCTCCGGGGACGCACCAGCTCTGCAGCCCAGGCCAATTGCCAGGCTAAGTCTCTTTCTTGTGTCCGACTTTACGCTACCAGTGAGGCACCTGGACCTGGCATTGGCAAAGACCGTACGGGCCACCCACGTGAGCTATCGGGGACCACCACAGCGAGCCTAAGGGTGGAGGTGCAGGAACTGTGGCCAGAAAGGCAGGCAGTGCTGAGCTCTGAGTTCTTACTACACTTTTCTTTTCCTTTCTCTTTCTTTCTTCTTGTCCTTTGTTTCAAGCCTGTGTGAGACACTGTTTAAGAATGGCTATGCTCCTGCAGTTTTGGAGCTGGCTATGCAAGTCCATGTGCAAAGGTGGAAGGGCTATTTCAGTTGGGTTTTGCAGAATGAGTAGGTGTTTTCTAGGCAACATCATCATGTGTCAGGAGGGCTAGAGACCTAGCTGCTGTCTGCATCTCTGCAGTTACTTCTGCAAGCTCCTTCCCCGCATGGTCTACTTGGCACGAATTCTCTGACACCCTCAGGGCCATCTATTCTGCCTCTGGTTAGAGGACTGCAGGTGAGGCAGCAGTGCCTGGGGCTGGCGGTTGGCCCGGCTGCTCCTTGATTCCAGCGCAAGGAGCTCCGATTCACCTCTGTCTCCTGCCGGGTCCCCAGCCATGCCCACCCCTGGGATGCATGGGTCTCCAAGTCCAGTGGGAGCATCAGACCCGGGCCAACCTGGGGAGCAGCCGCTGTCCTGCCGTCCCCACCTGCTGAGCTGCTGGGGAAGCTGGGCAGGCAGCCTGGCGGTCACCTTGCCTGGCCCTAGGTAGAGGCCCACCGAGCTGCCGCCGCGCAGCTCAGCCCTTCCTGTGACCCTGCGGTCCTCCCGCGTGTGCATGCACGCCGGCGGCGTGTTTGATGTCCTTTCCGGCCTTTGTAGCCACTTCCTGTGGGGGCGGGGTGGCGTGATCAGGCAGAAGACTCACTTTTTGGCACCCAGTTCCGCACGTGCAGAATTCAGAAGGATGGGGCTTCCCACTCAGGTGCAAGGGGAGCGGAGGGGCTGGCCTCTTCCTCCTAATGTGACCAGTCACGGGGCTGCCCGGGAGGTGAAGCCCCTGTGAAAGTGGATGCCCAAAGGGGTGGGACACAGGGACACTCGTGTCTTGTGTGCAGGGAAACCCGTTCAGTACTCGCAGAGCAAAAAGCCACAGCAGAGATCTGGGCGGTGGCGGACACATGGAGTGGGACAGAAAGCACGAGCCACTGTCTCCAGGCACGCAGCTGCGACCCACACTGTGGACTGTGTATGAGTCTCCGCAGGAACTCCACCTGCGGCCTTGCCTAGGGTGGAGGTTGGGTGACCTGGAGCCAGGCTTTCCTCACCTCTGGCTGGAGGCACTGACCTCGGCCCCAAGGCACATGTGCGGCTCCATGGTGGCGAGACCCTGGGCAGCCCCGTACCTCCGGCCTTGGTGCCACCCACGCCTGGGCTCTGGGTGAGCTCTAATTGGGAAAGGGCAGAAGAGGTGATGGGGGGGGCTGCTGGGAGAAGGTGGGGGGTGCAGGCCAGGGAGGAGGAAGATGGGAAAGGGGTGAGGTCCAGGGGAACACTGCCTTCTGCAGAGGGGCCACACAGCAGGTCCCAGGCCCAGTCCCTCCTTCCCTGGCAGCTGCAGAGGAGCTTGGTTTCCTCTACGCTCAGGGACCCTGGGTTCACCAGGCTCTTCAGGACTCTAGTGGGGCCGTGGGCACTGGTGGAGCCCGTGCTAGTCGGCCTGGTCCCCTGAAAAGCACCAGGCTCGGTCACCTGCAGCCGGGCTCTTCCTAGAAAGTCCCCCTTGGCTACTGCAGGAGCCTGGCCCCTGTCCCATGCACCTGCCCCTCTCAGTGTGTCACTGAAGCATGTGGCTGTGACCCAGTCTAGACACCTCTGCCTACATGAGGACTGCCCACCTGGGGACAGTGCGTCTGACCTGCCTGTGGCCTCTCCTAGTGGCAGACCTGCATCAAGAGCCCAAAATGGAAGTGCAGAGCTCCATGGACAGGCCCTCACAGAGGCAGGGCTCGGAGAGGAAGGTGTCGGGTTTAGGGTCCTAAGCCCAGAGCCATTGAGCCAGGCCCGCACAGGCAGAACTGGAGTTGAGGGTACCTGGGGCCTGGGGACAACATGGCCAGGGTAGGCAGGAGCCTCTGGGAGCTCCAGGAGGCCAGCACCCAGCCACACCCCAGGGCTGCTCCTCTGCCTCCAGACAGAGAGGATGAGATCTGTTCTCATAGAGTGCCCTGGCCTGTCCAGGTGACGGCACGTTGAGACCACAGGACACGTGGCCACTAAGCACCCTTCTTCCTGTGAGTGAGGACCTGGATAGTCGCGTCCCCTGGGGATCCAGTCCTCCATGAGTGTCAGTCTTGACTCAGTGGAGAGGGACCCATCCCAGAGCAGGGGCTACTGAGATGGGAGGTGCATTTCTAAACTGTCGGCCAGGGATCCTGGCCCTGGAAACTCTGTGTGTGTGTGTGTGTGTGTGTGTGTGTGTGTGTGTTTGATCAGTGTGCATATATCACTTTTATTAAAAACACTGATAAAATGTTCTTATTTTCTTGATAGTATGAAAATGTGAACTTTAGGGCCGGCAGTATAGCTCAGTGGACTAAGCGCTTGCTTAGGGAAGTGCAGGGCCCAGGGTTTGATTCCTGGCCCCAACTGCTGCACCAGCCCTGCTTTCAGGCGCACTGAGCCAGCGATGGAGTCCAGACATGGTGGTGCATACTTGTAATCTCAGCACTTGGAGGTAAAAGCAGGATGATCGCTACAAGTCCAAGCTATGTAGTGAGACCCTGCACACACGCACACACACACACACACACACACACACACACACACACACAAGGGAACTTCAAAATAACTGGGTGTGGTGGCCCATGCCTGTAGTCCCAGCTCTCAAGAGGCTGAGGCGGGCAAGTTCAAGACCAGCTTGGGCTACAAAATGAACTCAAGGCCAGCCTGAACTACACAGTGAGACTCTCACTCAAAATGACAAAAAAACAAAGCTGAGCTTTTGAAAAGTTACAAAAACTATGTGACCCAGTGTAAAATGTAACCCTAGACACTAGTCAATGCAGTCCGCATAACATCTTTCTGCTGCTTATTACTTTTCCCTCCCTCCCTCCCTCCTTCCTCCTCTCTCTCTCTCTCTCTCTCTCCAGGCTCTCACTATGTCACTATGTAACCCAGGCTGGCCTCCAATTTGCAGCGATCCTCCTGCCTCAGCCTCCCGAGTGCTGGGTGCTAGGATGATAGGCCTGGGCCATCGGGCCGGCCCAGCTCCTTCTGTCTGAGCTCACTCCAGGCAGCACCCTCCTCCACACTTTCATGTGGATCTGGCCTCTGTTCTTCCCAGGTTCAGAGCTCAAGGTGACCCATTCTGCTCCCGGGTCTCCCAAGCCTCGGGCCATCAGCACACCCAGGTCCAGTGTCCATACTGCCCGCCCACACTGCCTCACACAGGCTGTGGCCTGTTTCCTGCCAGGCACGAAGGATGGTGTTGTGCACTGATGCATCTCTGCTGGCTTCTCAAATCAGTGATAATCTGTCCTGCTCCAAGTCAAGGCCACAGCCATGGTCAGAGCCCTGGTGGAGGTGCAGCCTCCACCCCAGCATCCCCCAGGGCCATACAGCCCAGCGTGGAGGCCATGGCCAGAAGCAGTGGCTCTGCTGTCCTACTCCTCCGCTTGAGCTGAGTGTGAGCCCAGCCAGGTGAGGGGCACTCCTGTTTCTACAACTTAGGCGGGTGGGTACACACACAACTCTCCCTCAGACCCTCACAGTGGACTTGGGTTGCCCAGCTTGCTCTGTGCTGCACAGGACACCCACAAATGAGTCCTTGTGGCTCCCTAGGGCTGGGCAGCTGCTGCCGCTCTCAGCGAAGCCTAGGGACCCCTGCCCATGGCAGGAACAGCGCTGGCCACTGCCCTGACTCTTGCACTGTGGCTGTGTCCCCAGAGGTGGGTGTGAGCAAGGGGCACAGCCTTGCGGGGCTGCGGTGGCCTCACTGACACTGCTGTAAAGGCCATGTTGGCTTCTCTCCTGGAATGCACACACATGTACACACACACACCTGCACCTGCCCACACTAGCACACACTCACGTACTCTCATACTCAAGCACACCTACTCATGTGCACACCCTCTTACACATATGCTCATACTCACATACCTCACACACAAGCACTCACAGTCACAAGTTCTCATGCACACACACATTTACACACCACATTCACATTGGGTGGGTACATCCAAGGTGAGTTTTCTTACTGGAATGATGCAGTATTTCTATACTTAACCCACATCTGCCCTGACACAAGGATATCTTGTCTTTCTAGGCCTACCAAGGGCCACACATGGGGACACATACACATACACACATACACACACACACACACACACACACACACACACACACACACATACCTCAGAATCATATCACCAATGTGACCTCAGGCCAGACTTAGAGGACACTGCTGTTTCTCATTCTGGAGGACGTGGGTCCTGCATGCCCTGGACCCTGGCAGATCAGGCCTTGCAGCAGAGTGGGGCTGGGCTAGGCCTGGGCCTGGGCCTGCTTTCTCACACTTCTGTGCAGAGGGTCTTGGAGGCAAAGCCGGTGGGGATTCTGTCTGTCTGTCACATGCACAGTTGCCCTCCTGCTCCCAAGCAGATGCAGGGCCTGCTCTGCATCGGCAAGAGTGGCAGAGAGCCTCTGCACAGGCAGACAGTGCCAGCTGGCACCTGGGCCCCTTGCTTCGAGCCCAGCTGCACGTGGAGCTCCCAAACCCTGGGCTTTTCCCATGGCCCCTGCTGGACCATGGGGCAGTGACCTTAGGGTTGGCGGCTGTGCCTGGACTGCCTCCCTCTGCAGAGCAGGCCAGGAGGCTCCCGCAGGCACTGGCACCAACAGGGCTGTCTCGTGGTGCTCTCCTCACTGACAGCCCTCTGGGCTTCGATGCCCACTCTGTGTGTCCTGACAGTGACACTGGGCCCTGTGGCTTGAGTGTGTCTTGGTCACAGATGATAACCCCTTCCTTCCTCATTCTTTGCTCTAAGCAAGTTCCAGGCAGCCCTTGTGACATGAGATCTGCACTGTAGTGCCTGGGCATTGGCTAGGCTCTGTGCAGGGAGCAATGCGGGCATGGAAGAGGACAGGGCCCCACCCTCATCCACCATCCTCTGGGGGTGTTTGGCCCGGGCCTGTGGGGAAGCCCTGCTCCCCAGGAGGCTGCCAGGCTCTGTGACTCAGGAAAGCTGAGTGCTACACCCCCTTTTCAGACCCAAAGGCCCAGGGAGCTGCTGGACTTGGGGAGCAGCAGCACGAGGATGGAGTGCGTGAGAGCCCGGGAGAGCCCCGGGGTCCAAGGGGAGGCCCTGGCTGCCCCGACCCTGGGAGCTCCGGCTGCTGGGTCTATGGCCTCAGGATCCGGGGGCCTTGCTCTGTGTCATGCCAGCTGTGGGACCCTGTGGGGCACAGAAGCACAGAGGCAAGGAGGATGTGACCCTCAGGCCGCCTGATGTCTGGGGCTCTTGGGAGGGCAGGGTCACAGGGTGTATGAGTCGTGGGGGGCCCACAGTCCCCAACACAGCAACCAATACCTGGTTGGGGCACAGGACCTCACTGGCCACTCGGAAGGGACAACCAGTCACCTGGCTTGGGGAAGGGTGCCGAACAGGAGCTTAGGAGCCAGGTGGAGACACTCAGGTGGACAGCCCGGGAGGGCTCAGGCACAGTGAACTGGAACACAGCCTTGCCCAGGTCTGCAGACGTGGTTAGAGTTGCTGTGGGTGGGTGAGCAGGCAGCCCCAGCCCACAGAGGGCTGCCAGACCAGGCCTACCCGCCTCAGGGCGGGGGGTGCAGTACATCTCTGCTTCCCATCCCTGGTGCTGGTTCTGACAGTGACCAGGGAGTGAGTGGAGCTCTAGCAGCTGCCTCAGCCGGGCCTCTGGCTTCAAGCTGCCATGCTCCCTGCCCTGTGGCAGGCAGGCAAACAGCAGAGCCCTCAGGGCCCCTCAGTGACCACCAATGAATGGGCAGGGACAGAGACCGAACCTGGGTAGATGCAGGCAGACAAAGGCCAGGCAGCCAGGATGGATGGAGGCTCCTGAAGGCCCACGGGGTGGCATGCTGGGTGGTCCTAGAAGCTGCCTGTCAGCCCCTGCGTCACCCACACCTTGGCCTGCTCGGTGGATGTCAGAGCTCCTCGGCCCGTCACTCAGCAGCTCCCGTGTTTATGAAGCCCGACTCGGCCCTGCCGGCGATAAGGACGGCATCAGGAGGGCAGCTGCAGCTCCATCCCCATGGTGCCCCAGTAGCCTGGTTCCGTGGGTCCCGCACTCCTCGTTGCAGTCTTTGAAAGGTGCACCATTCACATTGATTTCTACAGATTAGAGAGCTGGGGACACGGGCACGAGGGCTCTCCCACGCTGTGGGGGTGCCTGCCAGGTGTTCACTCAGGAGCCCAATTGCCTGTCCTGTGAGGGGCATGGTCCTTGTCCCTAGACCCTCACTCTCAGAAAGTCCAGAAGAAGCAGCAGCCTCCTGCTGTCAACTGCATGCTGAGGTGTCTGCAAGTGGCAGCTGGTGTTATGACAGCTGGCGTCGTGGCAGCTGGCATCATGACAGCTGTTTGACAGCACTGAAGAGAGCCCGTCTCTGAGGATGTGTGGAAGGTGTGACAGAGACTCACAAGGTGGCCATAGGGCAGTGTCGGAAAGATGCCAACCCAGGCCCGCCATGTCCTATAAGCCTTGCAGGAAGAAGCTGCTGGAGTCCTACCACCTAAGGGGAAGGAACTCTGCCCATAAGCAGAGTGGGTTAGGGAGGGCATGTTGGCCCCTTGGGCCGTCCAGGCCCCGACTCTGGTGCCCAGGCCCTCAGCTTATGTGGGAAACACTGTGGGGGTGAGGGGGGACAGGTGCGAGGCAGGAAAGGAAGAGCCACGAGCTCATACCCTGTGGGAAGGAGACTTCTGGGCCATGCCTGCCTCCTCAGGACATGAGGCCACTGTCCCTACAGCTCACACCATGTCCGTGGGGGCCCTCGTCACCCTCACTCCCGCCCTCAGCTCAGCCCAGGCGACCTGCCCCCTACCCCAGGAGGCCAACAGGGAAGCAGAACCCTGGACAGAGAGGACTCAGGGCCAGGACCCTCACAGGCCATGCTGACCCCAGAGCCACCTGAGGAGCGCAGTGCCCAGGAGGGGTCACTTCTGGAGGCTGGGGAGGGGACAAGGAGCTGGGCACTCCCTTGGTTCTTTCCTTGCTAAAGGACCCAAGAGATGCAGGTGAGCGGCCCTGCATGGCCTCCGCTTGGAGGAAGCAGCTCAGAACCCGGTCACCCGGCTCCTTCCTTCACTCCCACTGTCTCCCAAGTCTGCCCAGCCCTGAGGTGGGTGGGGGACACACAGGAGCCATCCCTGCACAAGATGTATGGGCTTGTGCTGGCGGTCCAGGCGTCTTCCCAGAACCCTGCTCCCCCAGCCAGGTATCCCGGGTCGTGGCCGGCGAGGTCAGCAAAGGTCAGATAAGATGTGGCAGTGCTGTCAGCGACCCCTCCAGCAGGCAGACGAGGGAGGGGTGGTGGCACTGGGCTGGGTCGCCAGGTCGGGTCACACACCTTCGTGATCGAGTGACTTGGGGTGGCAGGCAACACCCCTCTGCTGACCCCCAGGAGATAGGAGGTGGGAGGGTGACCCCAGCTCGCATTCCTCAGGGTCCTCAGGCACTGTGTGTTCTGTGCCCACAGACAGCCAGGGTGCCCACTAGGACCCCAGCCCCACAAGGCTGTCCACCAGCCGCCAACCACAGGGTCCCCATGGAGACCGGTCATCTGGGGTGTCCCTTGGGGGTTAGGGCCCATTCAGCCCATTTCTATACCCCTGTCCTGAATCCACACATTCAACTGTCAGCTCTCTGTACCCACTTTCCCTTTTGTACCTGGGTCTCAAGAAACAATAGCCCGAAGAAATGGGCTCCCTGGGCAAAGCTCTTGCTGTGGGGGTCTTCAGTTCCCCCTAGGCCCTGGGGATGGGGAGAGGGAAACCCTGGGTGACCATTGCCAGTGGGCACACAGGCCAGGCAGACCCTGGCCCCTGGCTCCTGGCTCCTGCTCCGTGAAACCCAGGGGCAGGCAGCTCTGAGCTCTGCGGTTCAGGGCTGAGTGCCTGAGCTGGATTTGGGGCTTAGCCTGCTTCCTGCCAGCCACGAGTCAGGGAGCCACAGGCAGCAGTAGGCGTGGGGTCCTAACACTGCCAGTCTTCCTTACTCTGCTCTTGTTGCTGCGACAAATACCCAACAGCCAAAATGAAGGAAGGAAAGGTTTGTGTAGCTCTCAGTTATTGGTGGTTTCAGTCCATACTTGGCCAGCTCCAAGGCAGAGAGAGCAGCATGTGGAAGAGAGCCTCAGTGCATGACAGCAGAACAACAATTGCAATAGAGGCAGCAGAGAGAGAGAGAGAGAGAGAGAGAGAGAGAGAGAGAGAGAGAGAGAGAGAGAGAGAAAGTCTGTCTCTCTGTCTTTCTCATATTACATTCGGGCTCTCTGCCTCAGGTCATACCCATAATCCCAGCAGTACTCAGACCCATAATCTCATCCTTGGATCACCCATAATCCCAGTGGATCATGAGTTAATCTCAGGGCCCGGCGGAATGGCTCAGTGGTCTAAAGCACCTGCTTGGGAAAGCTTGAGTGGCTTCAGGGACTGCAGTTCAATCCCCAGCACCACATGCTGCGCCAGACCTGCCCTCATGGTGGTCTGAGCCAGCCATAAAAATGAGTGAATAAACAAACAAAGGTTCTGAAACAAGAAAAAAAAAATAATAAATAAATAAATAAATACAATAAAAAAATTCTTAAAAAAAAAAAAATTCTTTGAAAAAATGAGTTAATCTCAAACTTTAGAAGTCCCCTCCCCATGGCTGCATTAGGCTTTGTGGGGTGGGGGGGAACTAGACACAAACCCTGACACCGCCCCTCACAGGCAGGGCACTGAGGCATCTGGCTCAGAGGGAGGTGTGGCACAGCATGGCCCCGCACCCTTCCAGCCCATCCCGGCCTAGCCTAGCTGGCACACACAGAGGCCAGAAGAGTGACAGCAATCGTGGAGAAGCTGCCTACCGCCAGCCTCGTCTCCGGTCCTAGTGGCCCATTTGTTCACAGGTGTCAGAGACGCTGCTTGTCACAGGCACACTTGGGGCCACAGTAGGTCCCAGGGCCATGGTGGGGTGGGTGGCCAGGCTGCGTAGGCCCTGGTTGCTGGACCTCGACCCATTGTCTCCCACAAAAACCCCAGGGCCCAAACTGAGGTGGCAAAGAGCAGGCTTCCAGGACGTGGCGCCTGACAATGGGTGCTGGAGACACAGGCCCAGCTCTGTCCTGCAGGAGCGTGGGTTTACTGAGTGGACTCTGCTATGCCCTAGGGGCTGCGGCTGGAGAGAGCAGGTCCTGCCCTCCCCTCTTGATTTCCAGACCAGGGACCAGGGCGGTGTAGCTCCTGGCGCTGTCCACCTCCACACAGCTCAGCAATGCGGGGCTGGCAGCAGCTTCTTCAGAACCCAGAGCTGAAGGTGGGATCGCCTTGCTCATCTGCCAATGCGCAGGGAGGGGCTAGGCCGGGGCCAAGCAGGTCAGACTTTAACGGCTCCCAACTGAGCCCACCCGAGCCCACCCGGGAGGCTACCTCAAGTTCACCGCAGGAGAAATTCGGCATGTCAGTGTGGGGCCTGGTGGATAGTGTGAGAAACTTCACACATTAACCAGAAAACAGGACGAGAAACCGTACAAACAGCAAAGAGGAGATCACTTCGTGAAAATCCCAACAGAGAAGATAGTGGGGGAAAAAAGCAAGACCACAAGACCCCCAAAGCACCCTGCACATGCCAGGCGACTGACAACACATACTTCATGCCTCAGCTTACCTTTCAATTTCATGTTATTTTGGCTTTGGGGCAGGGTCTCATGGTGTGGCCCAGGCTGACTTTGAACTCGCAGTACTCTTCCTGCCTCGGCCTCCTGAGCGAGGGGATGACAGGGGGGCACGCCTCGCCTGGCTCGCTTTACCTTTGAAAGCCCAGATTAGTTGCCTGGACCCTGTGGCCTACACTAGTGCCGGATCTGCAGCAGGTCCCTCACTCAGAGGCAGGCCCGGTGGACCGCGCCACTGCGTCCCTGTTCTGAGCATCTGGGGGCATGACACCACCCTCCTCGCTGACACAGGGCCAGAGGACCGTTCACTGGATCCTCGGCACCTGAGAGGCCCTGCCTGTCCCACCCATGATAGCCATGGCACTGCACTGGGGCGGGGAGCGTAGGCAGCCCAGAAGGTTCAGCAGCAGACAGCAGGGCAGACTTTTGCTCAGGACCTCCTGGCAGCCCAGGCAAGATGGAGGCTATCCAGGACCCACAGCACCTGCCTGCTAGTTAGCTTGGGGATGGGTCTCTATCTAGGGTATGGGAAATGCTCCTGAGGCTTTTTTTTTTTTTTAATGTATGTATGTATGTATGTATGTATGTATGTATGTATGTATGTATGTTATGGCCAGCTCAGCCTGCCCTGGGGGTGGGGCTGGCACAGCATGTGGTGCAGAAGATGGAACCGCAGTCCCTGTGGTTGCCTAAGCTTGCCTGAGCAGGCGCTTTAGATCCCTGAGTCATCTCACCAGCCCTCCTGATGCATTTTGCTGAGGGTACAAAAGTATTTGTCATGGGTTTGCACCTCAGGTCACCCAAAGGTTATCAGGGGAGAACTCAGCCTCAGAGGTGGGGAGGAGGCCCCAGACCTGAGCCTCCCAACTGCACCAAGTCTTGCCTGCACTGAGACAGCCGGGTCCCAAGGCTTGGCAGGGAAGGAGAGTCCTCACTCCACTGAGAGCGGACATGCACTGTCCCTGAAGGGTGGGGGACTCTGGGACCTGGGCTTCCCTGGCAGTCCAGTGCCATAAGAGGAAGAAGAAGCCATGGTCTCTGTGTTCTTCATCCAGGAAGTGGCTCTGTCACATGCACTAGTGTCATTCTGGAAACAGGGCTACCAGGAGCGCCAGAGAGCTGAGACCCCAGGGATAACACCTCAGCCTGTATGGGAGGGCGCACAGCTTTGGAGGGCCTCTAAGGGCGCACTCTGCTCCGTGCACAGTGCTCACACCCACGGTCCTCCAGGAGAGCCTCCTCCAGGCCACCCCTGCCCCACTGGATGCTTTGTGGGCTGCTCGTATTTTTCAGACAGCAGCCTCAGAGTTGTGCTATCCTTCCCAGAACCTCAGAGACAACCTCATTTGTACATTCACCTGCAGATGGGGTCTCTGCAGGTGCAGTGAATGAGGACGGGGTTGTGTTCCCCTCGGGAGGGCTCTATCCCATGACTGATGTCCCTCCAGGGAGAGGAGAGACACAGAGAGACACCTCCAGCATGGCAGTGCACGCCTGAATCACAGCACACTGGACAACCAAGGTGGGATGCTTGCACATTCAAGCCCAGTGTAGTGAGACCCTACCTCAAAATAAAAAGGAACTGGGATGTAGCTCAGCAGGAAGGCCCTGCGCTCGGTCTCCCAGGGCCCCAGGTGTCCTGGCATGTGTAGCAGGGGCTGGCGTCCCTGGCCTGGGGTCCACAGTCGCAACTGGCAGCTGAGGCTTCTGTCCTGTAGTCCCCAGCCACACCCTGCCCTATCACTTTTGATTCTGAGTCAGGGTTTCCCCAGGTTCCCCACAGCCCAGCTGGGCCCAGCTCTCCACCCTCTTCCCTCGGCCTCCAGAGCACCCCTCTCCCAGGGAGCAGGTTCTCCAAACACAGTCTGATCACTCAGGAAGGAGGCGGGCAGCACACCTCCCGCACAAGCCCAGGACTTCGTGCAAGGGAAGGAAACCTGGATTCCTACTTCCCTCCATCCATCAGGAGAGGAGGGCATCCTGAAGGGGAAGACACGTGCGCTGAACGATGTGAACTGTTGCACGAAGCTGGGACAGAATTAGCAAGTGGGCAGCGCACTGGGGGAAAAGGGTGGGCTGCGGGTCGCAAGGAGGGGGCCAGTTCCACAGCAGAGGCCGAGGATGCTCGCGGTTCATTTTTTTGTTTGTTTGCATTTTAGGGAGGAGACTATAGGGAGTTCAGGGTCTCACTACTAGATCAGACTTATAGTGCTCCGCCTGTTTACGGCCTCCCAAGAACTGGGATTGCAGGTACACGCCACCATGCCCAGGCTCAGTTGCCATCTCAGTGTGCCCTGGGGGTGGGGCCAGCACAGCAGGCCTGGGGATCAAACCCCTGGCCCCTGAACCTGCTTGCAGGCGTTTTGATCTGCTGAGCTATTTGGTCAGCTCTACACTCGTGGTTCTTAATGTGCAAATGAGCCCAGTTAAGCTGCAGGAGAGGAACCTGGGGCACAAGGCAAAGCATGAGAGCTCAGGATGCAGAGGTGCCCAGCCACGGCACCAGGCACCGAAAGCGCAGGAAGCCCCAGCCCTGTCCTTGATCTGCTGTGGTGGCCAAGAACCATGACAATGTGATGAAAGATGGCAGCGTGAGAAAAGCTCTGCTGCCATGGATTGTGACAGGAAATGGGCGCAAGTTCTGAGAGGCCAAGCAGGGCAAGAGTACCGACACCTTCAAAGGGAAGAGAGGGCTACTCACTCTGCAAGGATGGGTTCAGTGGAGACACGCAGAGCTGCCAGACAGACAGGCAGGTGGGTGGGCAGGCAGGCAGGCAAGCAGACGGGTGGACAGAAGTGGCCACTAAACAAGGGGTTATAGGCCAAAGAGATCAGAAGCAGTGTTGGCACTTTAAAGTCAGGTCTCCACCCACTGGCCTGGAAAACCCGCCTTGGGGTGAGTTGTGATGTGTGCCCCAGTGGTTGGCTAGCTCAAGTGCGCAGCGCTGCTTGGGTGACTTCTGTCCTGGCTTTAGTCTGTCCGTGTGTCCCAGCTCTCCACCCCACTGCTTTCCTAGTTTTCCAGGATGGGAGCTCTCCATCTCCTTCCACGTCTCCTCTGTTCTGCCGGTCTGACGGTGCAGGGCGAGGTCAGCGGGGTGCAGGCGGTGACCCTGAGGCCCCCCATGGTGTGAGCAGCCTGCGCTGTGCTGACAGCAGCGGTGCCTCAGTTTACCTGTGCTGTCCTGGGGGCCCCCCACTGGTAACACAGGGCACAGGCTCTTTGGGAGTTGGCTGGGGCCCACATTGCTTCAGGAACAGGAATTTGTCTGTCAGTTATAAGAGGGGGTGCCACCCCTGAGCTGGATGCGACCCGCAATGTACAGGACTAAGGGCCCAGACACCGGGATCCTCCGCCCCATGGCTGCACAGACAGCGGCCCAGGTAGACGTATCTACTGTGTCCACTTCATAGATGAGGAAACTGAGGCCCAGGAGGGCAAGGGGTGAAGCTAGGCTCTAGATGGAATCCTCGCTGTCCCTGTATCCCACAAGCTTGGAGCAGAGCTGCAGTCCACAGAGAGGCAGTACCCAGAACAGTGGGCAGGAGGGAGAACCCACGGGAGTGACAACCCAGGAGGGCCATGCACATCCTGACTCCAGAGCCTGTGATGTGTCCTGACCAGGGAAAGCAGCCCACGGGGAGGCTGCCAGAGACCCCATGACCCTGGCCTAGAGATTGGCTGGAAAGAGAGCAGGCAGGAGGGCTTGGAGGAGACCAAGCAGAGCCAGGGCATGTGTGGCCCCTGGGACCTGGAGGAGCCAATCGAGAGTCTCCCTGGACCCCTGTGTGTGTGTGAGGGGGGTTGAATTTTCAGTCCTCTTGCCTTAGCCTCCCAGAGAGCTGAGATGGTAGGTGTGGGTAGCTATGACCCATTCCTGCTGATATCTTGCTGCCAGAAATAACAGCCTATACAATGAAGAAGAGAAGTGGGTTCTGTCTTCTGAGCCATGCATGGGCCCTGGTGCAGGGCTACGGGGAGCCAGCCTGTAAGGAGGGCCCCATGCCACCACGCTCCTTCCCAGGGCCTCAGGACAGCTCCTCTGGATCCTCTGGGCAGAAGAAAGCCCGGTCAGAGTAGGTGATGCCAGCCGGCCGGGCCCAGGCTGTCCAGGAGCGGAGGCTGGGGCTCGCTGAGCCCTGGCAGAACCTGGAAAGGGCCCTTTTCTGTGTAACAAAGGGGCCCACAGTGCCTGCCACTTTAGCAGCCTGGCCGCTCCCTCTGGGCTCATCGTGATGGATGTGGATGGCCGGGGCCGCGGGCCAGGAGCAAGCTGCAGCTTAGCAACACGCCCGCACAGCTTGGGGCAGCACCTCCCCACTTTGACTCGGGAATCCAGGGTCATAAACTTTTAAAAATAGGCCCAGGGCTTCCAGTCCCGTTAGAGGGGGCACTGATTTATCGAGAGTGCTGGCACCGAGGTGGGAGCTCTGGGCCTTGCCAGAGTTGTTCTTCATATAGGCAGCCAGCCGCTCAACTGCCCAGACATCCATGAGGTAGAATTCGAGGGTCAGGGGCACCGGGGCTTCCTGGACACCTCCACCCGCTACAAACCTGTGATGTTCTATGCATGCACCTATGTTGCCGCAGCAACCAAGCCTGCCCCACCTTTCAGTCCTGGGAGTGCAGGAGGCGAGAGCTGGCTGCTCCCCACAAACCCCCTTCCTGTCCCTGAGCCCCCAGCTGTGGTGCTGCTGAGCTTGGGGATGGGTGTGGTTCAAGGGACAGGGCACGTCCCTCTCCTCAGTGGTCATGCCAGGCGGGGCCCGCAGCCCGGAGAGGACCAAGAGGGGCGTGGAATGGCGCCAGCAGCCTGTGGGTCCCTAGGAAACCAAACATTCTTGGCCTGGTTCAGGGAGGAATAGCATTTCTGAAAATGGGATTTTGTGGCTGCAGCAAACCCCAAAATGGGCTGGTTCTGGAAAGTTGGCCACCGGCACTTCCCTGAGAGACAGCCCTGTCCAGGGCTGCACTTGGGCGCTGCTGGCAAGGGGAGCCCCCCTGGTGTGCCTTAAACATGCCTGGCATGAGTTTTCTTAAGTATTGAGAAGTCTCAGGGTCACATAAGATAGCAAGATCCCTACCACTATCAGAGTGGACATCCTTTCCTTTTCCGTGGGCTTTGCTTTATTGTGGCCTCAAGGTGCCAAGATGGCTGCTCCATCTCCACCATTGCATCTGTGCTCTGGGGAGAAAGGAGAATCTCACTTGGCAACCTTGCAACGCACATGCCACACTGTGTCACACAGTCATAGCTGGCTGTAAGGGTGTCTGAGAAACGCAGGGTTGGGGGTCCTAGCTGTTGCTTCTTAAGAGAGCTGCTGAACGTTGGTTCTGAGAGGATGAAATCAAGGAAAAATGAACACTACGCAGTCACCACTGGTTTGAACCACGTGAAGCTGAGCGTAGTCCTGGCTCGCTTGGATGTGGGTAGATAGCTGGCCGTCAAAGCCTGAAGCCAGCAGGCAGCTGAGCCCAGTCTGAAAGCCAGAACGCTGCACTGACGCTGCATCTCCAGTCAGGGCACCATGCTCTAGTCGGGGTGCGTTAGCGTGCTGGGATGCAGCCTTAGCGTCCCTGCTGGCTCCTCCCCTCCATCGGACAGGAGGAGGCAGGGCCTTTAGTGCCGCATAATTCACGGCCAGGGGCTCACAGTGGGCCCGGCTAGGGACCCTGGGCTGCCAGGGTCTGCGGAGGGCAGAAAGAACGGTACCCAGGCTGCCCTCCGGGGACGAGGCCGCCGCACAGACACGGGGTCACCTCCGGCATGGCCGCTCCTGCGGAGTCCCGGGGGCGCGCCTCTGCAGGGACTCGCGCAGCGTAGCGCGATCATTTCCTTCACACAGCCAGGTGGGCTTCTTTCCTTAGATACGTTCCTAGAAACACAATTTCTGGGTCAAAAGTCTCTGGTGTCTTAATTTTATGAAAACATGTACCCTTCCAGAGAGCGGGGGCAGCCGTCTCTGTTCTCCTCTGTAACCCTGGCGGTTGACGCTGGAAAGTGTCTTTGCCAACCCAGCTGACGAGGAAATAACCGTCTTGCGCCTGTCCTGGGTATAGCTTGGGCAGCTGGAGCAGGGTCACGCCTCCATCTTCCCCGAGCTGCTCCTGTTTCTCTTTACCTCATGGTCTGTGTGAGGCCGCAGACCCTCCCTGCGCTCCCTTCTCCTGCACGGTAGGGCTTCAAGGCCACAGTTGCAGGGAAGGGCGCCCGTCCTGGGTCACCAGGATGTGCAGGCGATGAAACCACTCTTAGAGACCTTGGGCACCCAAGAACACACCCAGGGCCGGTAGCTGAAGGCAGACACACACAAGTGTCCCTGGGGCCATCCCAGGACTCTTTCAGGCATGGCTCAAGGCCCCATGAGGAGAGTGGATGTGTCTCCCAGCACGGAGAGATCCCCGGCAATTATGAAAACTTTTAAAGGCTTATGCGGCAGCCCCTCCGGAGCGCTCCGCCACCACCCTCCTCGTAAACAGATTGTAAAGGCGCAATCAGCCGGGCCTTCTGCTGCGCTAATCTGATGTAAACCAGGCCCTGATTTATATGTGCCAGTCCAAACAAGCATACCTGTGGACCATCAAACTGGAATTTCTTCCATACCTCTGCCCAGGCTTTAAGGAACTGCTTGCTTTTAGCTCTCTCGCTGGAGGGAAGCGGCACATTTATATGGGGGAAGGAGGAGTGACATGTGCAACAAGAGCTGGCAGAGGGATGGCGGTGGCCTGGTTGTGGCCATGGGGCCTGGGCTCCTCCTTGCAGGCGTGGGCACCGTGGAATAGAGCGGTGGGAGGTGACTGCTACATCGTCCTAAGGGCAAGGACTTGCTCCTGGGCCTCTTGGGCCCTGCTGCAGAGCTGAGTGCATGGAGATAGCAGGGGTCTCTTTTCTGCCTTCTTGTCTACCGCCTTGGAGATTCAAATCTGGCCAGGCCTACGGCACCTGTCTATGATCTCAGCACTATGGGAGGTGGAGGCAGGAGGAGCCTGACTCAATCCAGCCTGAAAGTTAGCAACTTACCAAAGCCTGTCTCCAAATAAAAATGTAAGGTGCTGGGAGATAGTTCAGAGGTCCACACACCTGCCTGGCAACCTCGAGGGCTTAGGCTCCATCCCCAGGAACACAAGCCCTGCTGCCCAGGAGCCCAGGGTATGCCATGACAGCCATGGAAACTGGGTGTAGTGGGGCATGCCTGGAATCCCAGCATGGGGAGGCTGAGACAGGAGGCTCACTACAAGTCCAAGTGTGCAGTGAGACTCTACCAAACAAAATAATAACAATCATAATACCAAGGCTGTGGCTGTGGCTGTGGCTGTGAGAAGCCCCAGGGCCCTTCCAGTCCTTGGTGCCTGGATCAGCCTGCTTTATCCCAGGAGCAGGAAAGATCAGACGTGATGGGAGCCTGGTTCCGGCTCCTATGCCTCCTTCCTCCTGCCCTGCCCTGTCCTCTTCTTCCAAACACCCTGGGTGCTCTGCTGAGACCTCAGATGTCCACACATCAAGGGACTGCCATGTCCCATGCTCTGGACTTGGAGCGAGGAGGGGACTCGCTCCCTCCACAGAGCAAAGCAGAAACGATAGCATCTCCGTGCTGAGCCCAGGCCTCTGGGCCTTGCAAGTTGGCCTGGTGCTCCTGCCACACAGAGAGGGGCCGTCCCAGGCTCTCCCACCCAGCCACCTCAGGCTAGCTCATGCCAAGCTGCCCGCTGGGCACCTGTGGAGGACAAGCACAGGGTGGAGTGTCACCCAGTCTGGAGTATCTGACTCCCACTGGGCCTTTGCCCATGCTGCTCAGCTATTGAGACCACTCCCGTGCCTCCTTCCTGAGCCCTCATTGGTCCTCAGGCCCAACTCCAGCTGCAACTCCTCCAGCCCTCAGGTGCTCTCGACCTCGCCACATGTGTGTGCAGCTCCCCAAGCTCAGGGTTCCCTTAGTGCCTGCCCTGGTGGGGGCCTGGAGCTGCCCGAGGCCCTCTCCAGCTGTGAGGGGGCCATGACTGTGGACAGCTGAGCCTGAGACTTGGGGAGGAGCAGCAGGGCCGGTGTGGGTGGCATGGATACAGACGGCCAGGCTGGGGGCTGCTTCCCTGCATCCTCAGAGGCCAGCCTGCTCCTAGGGACAGCTATCTGGGCTGCGGGAGAGTCCTGGCCTGACCATGTGGAGGAGGAAGCTGTGCCCAAAGCCAGGGCAGGAAAAGCACGCAAGGAAAGCCAGGCACTCCTGCAGCTCAGCATTCTGGGAGTGCCGGGGCTCCCTGATGGCCTGACCTCATTTCAACCCCCCTCCATGCCTGCAAAGAGTTTCCAAATAAGGTCACCTCATAGGTACCGGGGCTGGGGCCTCCGCGTCTCCCCCAAGCATCTTTGCCCGAATTCCTCAAGAGGGTTGCATGTAGGCACAGCCTTTCTGGAAAGAACTATAATTATAGGCATCTGAAGCCTAAGCACACAAGCATCTTTGGGTCCAAATGTGATTTCCAATGTATTAATCCAAGGAAAAGGTGACAGACACGAGCAGAGATCTAGGCGCGAGGTGGCTCAATGCAGTGCTGTTTTACAGACGCTCGAAGACAAGTCAGGATGTATACCATTTAGAAAGTACCCCAGATAGAGGCTCGGTTAGATGTGGAGTTGGTTTATCTTTCAGCCTAGGGATTGGGAAACCTCGCCTATAAAGAAGCACACAGTAAATATTTAGGCTGCACGGACCATGATGCTCGGTCCCTGCCGTGCACCTCTGCAGGGTGCTGGGGACAGCCGTACACGGACCACACATGCACAGAGGGCTGGCGACGTTTCAATAAAACTTTATTTACCCGAACAGCACCGTAGCTCATGTGCAAGGCCAAGTAGCAGCAGCTGGGAGAATGGGGCAGAGCAGGGACCACGGCACCACCATGGTGTCACACAGCCTGAACCTGGGGCTGCCTGGCTCTGTTTTCTCTCCAGAAACAGGAGGTTAAAGGGGCAGGCTTGTGTGGAAGGTGACCCCAGGCAACATTCTTAGGGGACAGAGAGGGCCAGTTCTCTGGGGTAGTGCTCCCCACCTCCATTCTCCCTCCAGGGAAGAAGCCTGGGACCTGGGTCACAGCTCTCTCTCCCAGGCACTGGGTTTCTGGGATTGAGAGCTGCTTCCTCCAACCAGGTCCTAGGAAAGCTGTTGACAGGGACTTGGGCTCCCCACTGCCAGCCTGACACCCATATATGCTGCTGTCCTCACTCAAAAACCAGCAAAACTACACGAGCAAGGACTGCGGAGGAGAGTGATATGATTGGTACTCTAACATCCATGTAGCACTCGGTTCTGCTGGGTTCGTGATGTGCGTTGTGAGGTGACAGCAGAGTGCCGCTCCTCCTCATGGCACTTGCATGTGTGCGGGCATCTGTGAGTGTGCCGTGTATGTGCAGATAGAGGCACCCTTATGAATGGAGATGTGTGTGTATTGACAGGCACTGCGGTGTCTGCATACTGTCTCTACCAATTCCATCCATTCACCCATGCATCTGTCTGTGTGACCATCCACCCATCCATGTACCCATCCATCCATCCATCCATCCATCCATCCACCCACTTATCTACCTTTCTAGTTAACTTGTCTGTCTGTCCATCTGTCCATCCATCCATTCATCCATCCACCCACTTATCTACCTTTCTAGTTAACTTATCTATCTATCTATCTATCTATCTATCTATCTATCTATCAATCCATCTATCAATCCACTTATCGACCTTCCTAGTTAACCTGTCTGTCTGTCTGTCTGTCATCATTTATCTAGAGAACAGGGAGCAGGAGAGTGCATCTCCTTTTGCGTTGTGTTAGGCACATGCCAAGATGGGCACAGTGCTGGCTTCTTCCCTGGAGTCTGTGCAGTTCAGACCTTTGCAGTGAGCCCCCCCCCCCATGCCCACACACTCTCCTCAGGTACTTGGGTGCTGTGGCCCCTGTACCTGGGCGTGTAGAGTATCCGAGAGGTGTCCCAGCAGGACAGAAAGACAGAGTGTGTCACCCTGTCTGGGGAGGAGTGGAACAGGGGCCAGTCTTCAGTGGGGCCCTCGGGCCAGGAGGCCACCTCTCCTGGGGAAGGCCCAGAGCAGGGTCTCCCTGAGAGGGGAGGGGAATCTTTTTTTTTTTGTCTTTTTGAGACAGGGTCTCACTGTGCAGTTCAGGCTGGCCTTGAGCTCACTTTTGTAGCCCAGGCTGGTCTCGAACTCACGCCAATCCTCCTGCCTCAGCCTCCCGAGTGCTGGGATTACAGGTCTGCACCACCACGCCTGGTGGGAGGGGAATCTTGAAGATAAGATGTAAGTTAGACTGCAGGCCCCTGTCCTGTGAGGGGACAGTACCGGTGGGGCAGGGAACAGCACAGAAGGGGCTTTCCAGGCCCTGGCACCAGCATGGCCCTCTGTGCACGTACCCACCTTCTGCTCACCTCATGGGTGGCTCCTTCGCATCACCCACCTTGGCTCTGCAGCCACTGTCTCCTCAGAGAGGTCTTCCCTGCCTGTCCATCAGCCTACACGTCATCTGCTGCCCTCCTTCCCCTGGGCCGTGCCTTGGTTTCCCCACACCTGCCTGTCTCCTGGCTGCCACGTGAGCCCTAGGAGGCTTAGCTGCTGCAGGCCACAGCAGTACCCCCGGGCTTAGATGGGTTTTACAGATGCTGGGTAAAGGGCAGCTCCTCACCCTGAGCCCCCACCAGGACCTGGGGGCATTGCTGGGTTGAAAGCTTACAAAGGAAGACGGCGAGGAGGGGCCGAGCTGGCCTCATGCTGCACTTCCTGCTCGGGTTCAAAGTCCGCCCCGGCCCTGGAACTGCCATCGCGCCTTCAGATTGTTCCCGGCCACAGCAGCAGTCTGTTCAAAAGGCTCCAGCTGCTATCAGGAAATAGCTCAGGAAGGTCTCCATTAAACACAGGGAACCGAGATGCAATCAGCTGGCCTGGAATGCAGGGCTGGTGCTAGCGTCAGAGAGCAGCTTCAGAGAGGAACAGCGCACCAGGCCACGGCCCCACGCACCTGTCGGGCGCGGCTGGCCCGGGCCTCCCATGCGGGGCTGCGGGCACCGCAGCGCTGGGTGCTCCAAGTGACCAGGCCGGTGATTGTCACTTCCTCTGGCTGGCACGGCCATCCTCTTTCAGTTGTGGTCTTGAAGGCCAAACATGAACGAGGATTTTCCATTATGGTTGCAATTTTGGCTTGTAATTTTATCACTCAAATCTAAATCCACTTCAGAAATGCCATAAACTAATTGTCACTGAATAAACTGAAACTTTTGAGGAGTTTATAAAAGTGATTTAATGAGGAGGGAAAAAAAAAAGGGAAAATAGAAAACAAATGTTGCCCACAGATTTGTTGGCAAAAAGGTAAAAACTCTCTGTTTCTGCTGAGAGCCTGCCCGGGGCCGGGTGTGCATCCTGCCCTCAGCGGCCTGGCCCAGTCCCTGGGCATGTTTGTCTTGGAGCCACGGAGCTGAAGTCACATTTGTCCCTGAGAAGCTTATGGGGAGAGCTGGGGTAAGGCCTGGGCCCCGGGCAGCTGAGCAGAAATGGCCCCCCATCAGGTCTCACTCGTACCCCGCCTTTTTCCCTTGACCTAAATCTACGGTGACCACAAGTGAATGCTGGGTTCACAAGGGTGAGCTTGTCCGCACGTGTGGCCGCTTGCCTGGGCTCTAGAGCAGACACAGACGGCATCTGGGCAGGAGCTCTGTGGCCTGTGTAGTCACAGACAATACACATAGGTGTTGCCAGGCGTGGTGTCCATGCCTGTCATCCCAGTGCTCAGGAAGCTGAGGCAGGAGGACCATCTCAAGTCCTGGGCCAGCTTGGATTGTGCCATGTGACCCTTCTGCCAACAGCAGCGACAACAATAACAACGAGGCCACCGAAAGCAGCTCTGTGCGTGCTGAGGAGGGGCCTCAGGGGGTGGCAAACCTGCGCAGGGTGAGGCGGCGTAGGCCTGGTAGTGCAGCTGGTCCTCCAGGAGGAAATGGGAGTCTGGAGATGCTGAGCGCAGGTGTGCTGTCGATGGTCCCTGCCGGGAGAAGCCATACATGGTGTCTTGGCGTGGGGACACAGTGTAGGTGAGGGACTCCCCAGGAAGAACCCCTGAGCCCGAGGTGGGTGGGAGGGAATCCTGCAGAGGGCCTGGGGGCCATGACATGGAGCTCACTGGAGAGGGGCTGGGGCACCCCAGCACACTCACACTGTCCTGAGGAAAGTGAAGGCCTCAGCCTCAAGCCTAGGATTTTCGGATCCTCTGAGAATAAGGAAAGTAGGTTGGGGACCTCCTAGTACAGGAGCCGGCTCCAGCAGTGTGGGACAGCACAGACACGAGACAGATAAATGCGGAGTATCCAGGGTCAGTTTGACCCTGACCATGACTAATCCTAATGTAAGCCCACCCTAAAACCAAGTCTACCCTAAGCCTAACCTTACGACTAACCTTAACGCTAACCTTGTTCTAGCCTGTAGTAACCCTACCTTAACCTGGCCCTGTCCTAACCCGAGTTGATGGTTGAATGGTAGAGTTCCACCTCCTCAACCCTAACTCTAACTGAACCCTAACCCTAACCTTATCTCCAACCCTTGCCTTCCCTCTCCCCCTTGAGCAGGGGCCACTTGTGCCCTGTGATGTGTCCAGGCCCCACTGGCCTGTGGGCCTCCTGTGGGTTTACCTGCTTGGCTCAAGGCACCTTAGCAGAGAGAAAACAGGATGCCAAGAGGCATGCAGAGCATGGCATAGGGGCTGCCACTGTCTCTGCAGGTCACCTCTGCAGACAACTGATGCCCAGGCTCAGATGCTGGCCAAGCCCTCACCTGCCCCTCGTGTCAGGGGCAATTGCTGGGCCTGCACCTCCTCAGAGCTGTGAGATGGGCAGAAGCCTCCTGGTCACCCTCATTGGCCACGGCAAGCACAACAGCTCCTCGCATGGCCCAAGGCTGTGGGCAGAGTCACTGTCTGGCTGATCCCTGTCACCCAGCAGTTGTGCTCAGCTCCACCAGTCCCTATGATACGTGCCACAAGCCAGGCCCTGTATCCTGTCCTCACTGGAGCCAGGGGTCCTGACAAGCATAAGCATAAGCTTATGGGGGTGCAGGGCCTCTTTCCTAAGTGACAGTGCTGAACAGCCAGGAGACAGGATGGCTGGGGGATGTGGGTTGCAGCTCACCTGTCAGTAACTGTGCTTTAATTTTATTTCATTGAACCTCAGTGCAACTTTGGGTGCCCACCTGTGACTGTGGTGGCCACACTCAGCAGGGCAGCCCGAGCTAGGGACCCCACATCCCTGAGGACTGGTTGGGAGAGGAGGAGGGAGAGGCTGAAAAATAGGGTGAGGAGGAGGCCAGGGAGGGGGAGATGGAAGAGGAGCAGATGGAGATGGAGGAGAAAGATATGGAGGTAGAGGAAGATAGAGGATGAAGGAGAGAAAGAGGAGGATGGAGGAAGAGACAAAAGATTCAGAAAAGATAGGGGAGGTAGAAGAGGAGTTGGAAGAGGGAGATGCCATGGGTGGGGTTGGACTGCATGACCCCCAACGCCCATGGGACACTCATGTCCCCACCCGTGTGCGAGCTTCTTTGGCAGAAGCTGAGCCCATGAATGAGCCTGAGGCTTCTTTTGAGGCATCCGGGAACCAGGCAGGAAGATTCGGTTCTTCTGGGCCAGGAGGGTCACGAACCCCCTCCCCATCCCTCTCCTGGATGCGAGAGCACCAGGCCTTGGTCTTTGGGGATCATGGGGACACTTGGCACACACAGATCCTCCTATCCCTGCCTGGAACCTACACAGCAGGGGTCCCATCCCTTCTCTGGGGGCAGCCGTGCTTCCCCAGTGCGGAGACCTGGCACAGGAGACCCAGGGAAACCCCAGGCCAGCAAGTGGGAGGTATGAGTTCCTAGGCTCACTGCCCACCAGAACAGGAAGGGGCCTCCATCGTCTTCTCTATAAAATGGGACAAAATATACGGAAAATGTGGAAGGCAAGCTGGGAAGCTGGAAGTCCACGTTCTGATGTCCAAGCATCCTATAGTAACTAACTAAAGTGCTATGTCTGGTGCTGATGTAAAGACAGATTCAGAGGCCACAGAGCATGGCACCCACCCACAGACCTGCAGACGCACATTGGTGAGCACTGGCGAGGGGCCCAGGACGCGTGGTGGGAAGGATGGAGCTGCGCCCACAACTGGGAGGGAAGCTGGGTCTCCATGAGCAGCAATGGGTGGAAGCCCTACCTCATGCCATATGTAAGCAGACGACAATGTCACCAGAAGCACTGGCTGTGACCGCCTGAACTGGAAAGCTCTCAGAGCAAAAGGCAGGCGGGAATCCTCATGGCTTGGATTGGACAATGATTTCCTGGCAAAAATACAGGCAATGGGGGAACAAATAGATAAATCCATGCAGAACTCGTGCACAAATATTAGCTGAGAGCACTTAGAGGCACCGCTTGGAACCACAGCGCCTAGGTGGACACGTGCCAGGGGCCCGTGACAGGCAAACACATCCATCAAATGGGGTCTGCTCAGACAATGAAGTATTACTCAGCCTTCAAAAGGAAGGAAATTCCGACCCATGCTGTAACGTGAAGGAACCTGGGTGACATTATGTGGTGTTCACAAACCAGCCACATCCGCTCATCTGAGCTAGCAAGTTCCCAGAGACAGGGAGCAGCATGGCAGCAGCCTGGCTGGAGGCAGAGGAGTGGGAACCTGCTTCTTGGGGAGAGAGAGTTTCCGTTTTGCAAGATGGGAAGAATTTTTTGACTTAAAAACTGGCAAAATGCAAACTCTGTGCTCTCCAGACTCTACCACAGTAAAAGAAAAAGGAAAAAAGAAGCCCCCAGCCAGGTGTGAAGCTAAGATAATGTGGGTGAATATTTAAATGGGGTTGGCAAGCAGCAGGTGCCCCAGAGCTTCGTGTTTGCTCCCAGGGCAAGGCCATGTCTGTGCTGCCTGTGAGATGCTTTGTGGGTGATCGTGAGGAGCAAGAACACCCCCCACCCCCTCCCCGCACTGAGCAGCAGCAGGAAGCTGAGGAGACTGAGTAGAGAGGTGGACCACAGGGTCCCACTTACAGTATCACCCCAGTGGACAGTCCTCCCCCTCACAGGGTACCAGGTTGCGTGGACACAGTGCTGCCAGTGGCCTCTGGCCCTCTCCAAAGCCAGGTTCATGGCCCACCGCAGCAGCCTGGCCCAGGCTGTGCACCAGGCCCAGCATCTGTGCTTGCAGAAGCTCACACCCCGCCTCTGAGGGGAACAAAGGGCAGGGTCTCTCTTGCTGTGTAGAGGCCGCCACCTCAGCAAGGGCCCTGCCCCAAGGACCCTGCGGTGATGGATGCTGGCACTTGGGCAGTGACTGTGGGGACGGGTTGCACACTCAGGGCCAGGCTGTGACCCTAGCCTTTCCTCAGCTGGACCAAAACCCTGCAGTGTACAACTGGCCAGCCGGTCTGCCGGCCGCTCCTTCTCCTAATGGGACATCTGGCAGCGACAACCAGGCCCGATCTTATCGCCCTGGCCCCTGGCAGGTCTGGCTCCACCGAAATAACTTCATCTGCAAATAAAATAACAGGGCCAAAGCCCTGCCCGTCCTCTCACTGTGGGGGTGTCTGCGCTGGCCAGTGCACGGGTGTGCCTGCTTGCTGACCTCTGGGCGCTGGAGCAGGAGTGGGCCGTTTCTGACTTTCTGTCATTAGTGGGACCTAGGATAGCTTGGTTCCACACCCACCCTTCCCAGAAGGAAGCGCGCGGCTCTTGCAGGAGTCCTGCTGCATTGACATCACCCAGGAATTTTCTTTCCTGGCTCAGCCTCTGGCATCACCCGGCTGAGAGACTCCAGGAAAATCGTAAACCCTGTTGAATGGCGCTGGGCGGCCGGCCCTGCAGACGCGCTGGGCTTTGTGTCCTGCGATGGCAGGGAGAACTTGGCCAGGAAGCCGGACCGCCAGCTGTCTGTGGCACTGGCTCTGAGGGTGGGGGAGCCCAGGGGGGCCATCCACTGGTCCCCGGAGACGCAGGATCACTGGGGGGTGGGGGCGAGGCCTCAGGCCTTCTTTTCCTCGCTCAGGGCCGGGTGCGTCACACACAGGAAGCATAGATGAAGGGAGCTCAGCCGGCCTGGCCCTGTCACAGAATAGCTGAGTGACCTTTGGTGACGCAAGTCACCTCTCCGGGCTCCCATTTCCACGACTGTAAAACAAGGGTAGACTGGGTGGGGTCAGGTGCTTCCCATTGTCTTGTCCTGGGCCCTTATTTTTCTCTGGAAAACATCCCAGGAGGGGATCTTTCCGGTGGTGGAGTTGAGGTTCTGGGACGGACGTGGGTGGTGGCCCCTTAGCCCTCCCAGGGACAGGCGGGGTCTTCGGGGAGAATCCCAGCTGGGGATTTGCACAGCGTTTGGGGTTGTCCAACCCACCCGAGCCTTCCTGTCTCAGATCCTCTCCTGCTACCTGTCCATTGGCCGGCTCCTCCATCCACCCTCCTCCCACCCACAGTTAGCAAGCTCCACCCTCCTTTGCCTGACTCTGCTTCATTCCAGGCCTGGTGCAGAGCTTGCCCTGGCCCAATGCCCGTCCCCCGGCTGCGGCTTCAGTTCGCTGATGCGCCTGGGCTGTGGCCCCCCCAAGCAGCTCCCTTTTGCCTGCAGAGTCAGAGGAGTCCCGTCCTATGCCCCGCTTGCGGTCTGCACATGCTCAGGCCGGGGCACTGCCCTGGGTGAAGTGAGGCCCCCTGGGAGTCGAGGCTGCACGCACGAAGCCTTAGAGTTCATTAGAGCCGGTGGGCACATCCCTACAACCCACTCCTGGGCATGGTGGGCAGCACAGAGTAGGAGTCCTGGCCCAGAGAAGGAGACTCAGGCCAGGGATGAAGGAGCCAGGCCTTGTGCCATGGGCAAATGCCCACACATCACCAGCCATGTGGTCGGGACCAGCTGGGAAGCGCAGAGCCTTACATAAGCTGCCCTCAGCAGAGTCAACAGGAGATGGGGTGTTGGCACCAGAGCGGGGGCAACACCCAGCCTTGAGAATCAGCACCGTCCCAGGGGAGAAAGTGACTTTGGCCCTAGTCCAGCAGATGGCAGGAGCAGCCTCACCACCCCCCATCTTCTAGCCCGTCTGTCTTGGACCCCAGTGGACAGCTGTGCCCCTACGCCCCTCCACTCCCAGAATGGCAGCAGCAGTCAAGGACTTGAAGGTGTGGTGTGTGGAAGACAAGGAGGGCATCCTGGTCCCTCGCTGGGACAGCCAAGCAGGGCTGAGGCCAGGCTCACTGTGACAAGGAGCATCTGGGGGTGGGGTGAGCCCCTCCAGAATCGTGCAAGGCATGGTCTGAAGCAGCCCAAGTCCCCAAGCCTGCTCCATGCCAGCTCACTTGGGGTTGGAATGAAGGCTGCGTTTAGAGGCTCCCGGAAGCTTCCCAGATGCCAAGGAGCCCAGGGCCGTTGACCTCTGGCACCCCCCATCCCCACCCTCCCAACCACCTCCCCCACAGAGAGGGCTCACTTGTGCCCCCTGGTGGTGAGGCTCATGAGCGCTCAGCTCCGCAGGTGGCCCCTGAAGGAAGAGGCACAGAAGCCGCTGGGTTGTGGTGTCCCAGGGACATCTGGCACCTTGCTTTTTCCCTTCCTGGTACTGAGATTGAACCCAGGGCCTTTACACTGAGCTACATCACCAGCCCTTCCTAAAATTTTTTGTTCTGACACGGGGTCTTGCTAAGTGGCCTAGCCTAGGCTAGAACTTGTGATCCTCCTACGTCAGCCTCCCAGGTGCTTGTGTTGTAGGCAGCTGAATTAGATAGAAATATTATAGGCAGTCAGACAGGGCCAGGCCCTCAAGGACAACATGGAAGGCAAGCTGACCTTGCTACTAGAGACAGACACTCCTCTGCCGTGGGCCAGATCTCAAGACAAGAGTAAACAGAAGCAACTACATACTTCCCTAGGGATGGGCATCAGGGATTTATACTCTAAGTAGGTATGAATCACCGTGAAAGAGCCTGAAAAGAGTCTCCAACCCAAGCTCAATAGGTGGTTTCCTGCCCGCTTGCTACATGACTTGCCTTCCCATTGGATCCCAATTTTAATCAATTTTACCTGAGCAATGGTGCTTGTAATCTCATTGGTTGAGCATAGTCTTTGTCCCACCTCATGCCCACCTAAGTGACTTCTCACATCTCCTCTATAAAAGTCCCTGGAAGAAGCAGCTTCCTGGGGACACCACTTGGGACCCCCCTCCTGTTCCTCTCTTGGACAGGAGCTTTCTTTCCCTCAATAAATATGTTCTGTTCATTACCTCCATTTGTTCCTAAAGCTCATTCTTTGGTTTTAGAGAACTCAAACTCATTCCAGGTACTTTTCAGGTTGGGGATGGGTTTTCCCTATATCATTTGGAGGTCATACAGCCCAGATCAGTTTTTTCTTCCTGCATCACTGGGATGGCAGACCTGCATCCTTGGGACACCAGGGAGCTGTGTGCTTAGGCCCTGGCTCCTCCTCCACACACAGGGGTTCGAACTGCACAGGCCACTCCCCCAGTCAGGGTCTACTAGATGCTCTGCAGGGTCAGCTCGGACCTGCCAACTGGGGTTGGAGTCCACAGAGGCTGGGTCTGGCTCCCCTGAGGGGCTCTGGGGTGGCACAATCTGGCTTGCACTGTTTTCCCCATGTATAAAGCCCAAGAAATGGAAGACAGCTGACTCCTGCTGAGGCCTTCCCACCCCCAGGGCCCTGCCCCTGGGCCTCAGTTCTGACTCTCCTTTCCATCTGTAAAAGTAAAGCAGAATTGTCTCCATGGAGTGTGTCTTAGTTACTTTTTACTTGTTGAGGGGACAAATACTCAACACCCAAAATGAAGGAAGGAAAGGTTTATTTAGCTCAGTTACTGGAGGTTTCAGTCCATACTCACTGGCTCCAAGGCAGAGAGGCACATGGCAGAGAGCAGCAGTTTATGGTGGCAGAACAGCAACAATCATGACAGAGGCAACAGAACAATAAGGGGAGCAGAGAGCAACAGTGCAAGTCTGTCTCTCTGTCTCTCTTTATATTACATTCAGGCTGTCCTCCTCAGCCTATCCACCTTAGGCTATACCCACAATCCCAGAAGTACTTAAAACACATAATCCCAGGGGTCATGGGTCAAGTCTCAAACTCTAGATCAGTATTAAAATACATAATCCAAGTGACTCGTGAGACAAGTCTCAATCTATAGAAGTCCCTGCCCTATGACTGCATGAGGCTTTGGGCAGACAACTAGACATAAACAATAACAGAGTGGATGGTGGATGCAACCACCAGGCCCACCCATACCTGGCTGGGTGGGCCCAAGATGAGGAATAGTTGGCACACTCTAGCTGGAGGTGCCCAGCCTCACCCATGGGCATGTTGGGAAGGGCACCTACAGTTAGTAGGAGCTCTGTCTTCCCTTGAGGGCTGAGTGCCCCAAGAACCTGGGGTCAGGTCCTCTGCTGCCTGGAGGGGACAGGATGACAGGAAGTTGCATACATCCATCCAGGCCTGGTTGTGGAGGAAAGGGAGGTGGAGAGCATGGCAGCTTTGCTGCCCAGATCTGGCTTCAGGAAGGGCTGCCCGAGCCCTGCTGTGACTCAGGTGTCCAGCAACACGGACAGGTCTCATCCCCTCTAGGCACAACGTCACCTTAGTCCAAGGGACCGCAGTCCAAGGGACTGAGGCCTGGGGTTTCTTCTAGCCTGCGTGACCTGCCTAAAGCTCCGCATCATGGACCTGACATTGTGCCCCCATGAACTTGTGAATGACATCATGACCCCACCTTAGAGAGGCACACGGAAGAGTGACTCGCCTCAGGCCACAGAGCAGCAGGCAGGGAGGTCAGGATGTGAATCAACCTGATGGACATCTGTGGACGAATGGGGGATGGGTGGGGTGGGAGATGGAGGGGTGCGGTGGA
>PVJA010025174.1:0-31063 GCA_004027025.1 Myocastor coypus
CCTCCTCCTCCTCCTCCTCCTCCTCCTCCTCCACACTCACTCCTCTCTGACCCAAAGCCTAACGCACACTGGCCCTTTGGCTCTTCCCAGCATCCTCACTAGTGGATTTTCCTCATGCTGCAGGACTCCGTCCACTGTGAATTTCTCAAAGGAGGCTTCTTTGACTACCCAAACTTTTCGTTTATTTTCCTATACAATTTCCTCTCCTATGCAACACTAACAGTAGCCAAATAAAGTAATTTACTATGTAATGTACTGTATGTAGCTGGCTAATATGTGTTTGTGATTTTTCCTACCTAAAGATAAGCTCCATGATCATAGGAACTGGTTCTGTTTTATTATTGTTATTTCCAGAATAATTTAGCACAATGCTTTATATGGGGAACAGAATTGAATCAACAGTGTCCCTGGCTTATGACATTCTGCATGAAATTCCTGGAGTTTACTATCCTGTGAAGACTATAAGCATCACTAGTGAACTTACTTAGAATTTACAATTTTTACTTTTTCTAAGACATTTCTATGTAGTATAGTATTTTCTTGTGGATTTGGGATGCAACAGAAAGTTAAATCTCTCAGGCAGCTAGGCAACTGCAAAGGTAAACAACCAATACTCTGTGTATTGCCTAAGTTATGAAATTCTTGCATTAAATGCATTTTACAAAGTATTTTCAACTTCAGATATGTTTATCCAGACTTAACACCAAATAAATGTTCTTTGTAGCTCAGTAAATATAATTTTTATTTTCATATAAGTTTTCTATATTTCTTATTGGTTGTTTGTTTTTATAGCATTTATGCTTGAGACGAGGTGGTAGGTGGGATTTTGTTTAACTGTTTTTTAATTAGCCACAACACGTATACAGATAAATGTTTTCAAATTTATTTTATAATCATATTTACTCTGTCCCCTCTTGGTTACATTTCCTCCATTTGAATTTCTTCTCTTTTCAGATGCACTGGTGTATTATTGGCCTGTTATATTATTTTTAAATAATAATTATAACTCTTATGTGTCTTATAACTTTTGTTAGAGCATTTTGAACAATGGTAGTAATCATACAGTGATGTTCTATGTTATTTTTAAGTTAAGGAAGATATCATGAACAATATTTTTAAATTTTCATTGATCCCAGGTATCTACCAAATGGCACTGAGCATCCCTACGTGATCTTTCAAGATGATCATGCAGTTGATATGACACAGGATATTCAGATCAGCCCAACTTTGTATTCATGGGCTAAATTCCACTTCATTATGCAATATCATTTTAGAATACTGATCCTAAACTATGGGTAATAGTAGATGCACACAGGACATGTGCTTATATGTGATAAATATTACATGAAGTATCTATCAATCCTGACCAACTCAAATTTTGTAGAAGTGGGACTGTACAACTACTCAAACATCAGCTTCCTCAATGTTTGCCTATAATTCTTCCAACTAATTGTTATTTCTGGGTGAGCACTGTTTATTTCAAGTTGGCCATGAGATTTAAGCAACTCCTATATGTATGTCTGAGTAGCAAAAAGGCAAATATGATTTCCTAAGAGAAGCAAAATGTATTTGGAACATTAGTTATGTACCATTTCTAAACACACACTCGTTTTAGTTTATTTGACAGATGTAATCTTTCAAAATAGCACATCCACTGAAGACTAACCCATCACAAAGACCCTTAATTGTAGTACAGGTATTGCTTAGGGCTGGTATGTTCATTTTATGCTGAAGCAAGATGGAAATGGAAAGATCACTCACTTGGTACTTGCTAGGTACCCACTGTACACATTGCTTCATAATGAAGACATGGAGAATGGACATCATTTCTCATCGTGAGACATTATAGAGGTAAATGTTCAATAAATAGTGCTTTGCTTTACCCAGTATGGTAATGCAATAAGGTATGGTAGCATAATAAGAATGAGGCTCTGTAGAATTACAGTGCAATCCCAGGACTTTGCAACCTAAGGGAATTAGATTCTTCTTTGAGGTAACACATTTGGGGACATGAACCTGCTCTTTGCTATTGTCGGGTAGAATAACTACTAAGGAAATAGGTCTTATTGGAAGAAAAAGAGGTTGAAACTACTGCTCTTCCTGAGCTTTCTTGGAAGATGTTGCTTTTCTCGGTAAAGCTGCAACAGAAGTACAGCCCCTGCTTTAGGAGTGCTCAATAAATATATTTTTAATTTGTTTTTATATCTTTTATTTATTAATCAATCGGTACAGGGACTCATTATGCAGCTTGACCTCATAGTAATCTGCCTGTCTCAGCCTCTCCAGTGCTGGGATTAGAGGCATGCATCACCACGCCCAGACTCAGTGGCCAGCACACTGTGCCCAGGGTTCCAGGACCAGCACAGCATGAGGTACCCGGGATCAAATTTGGGTCCTTGGGCTTGCCAGGAAGGTGCTTAGACTGCTGAACTATCTCTTCAGCCCATGCTCAATATATTTTGAAAGCACATACTTGAAACATGTCACCAGAATAGGCTTTTTGTCCCAAACCATGCTTCGTACCTTCTGCATCGATGGCAACACCTCCTTCACTATCATGTCCTTAATTTTGTTTGGTGGGAGCAAGTGCTCTTTGGATTAACAGTTGCTTGTGGAATACTTTCAAAACAGAACATATTTATATGTGTATGAATCACAAAATACAATGTCAGTTTCTTGCTTTTTAATGAGAGGAGTGTACTTTCAAGATAATTTGAGGAAACATTCTTCCTCTAATCATAATCCATGCCTGAACTTCAAAACAGCTTTAGAGTCATCTTATGGCCCTGTGGGTAAGCCTGCTCAGCACAGCCAGGTAAATATCTTGAGACAGCAAATAGTTGCTCTTTACCCACTTAGGTTGCTTTTTGAATGTGCTATTTCAGGCAAGAAAAATGCTTCCAAGAGTGGAAAAAGGAATATATTTCACAGCCTGGACTTGATCTAGCCCCTCCTGATGTAATGGGGGGCGGCGTACTGGACCTTCTGAAGACCAGTTCATGCTGATTCAGAGTGAGCACAGGCCAGGTCCATGCTCTGCTCTGGACAGCAGGGCTTCAAGGCAGTATTCCTTGGCAGAGCTTCGAGTTGACAGTTGCCCTAGCGTTTCATGGAGGGTCTGTCTGTCTGACTTCTAGCCTGCTACTCCAGGTCATGCTGTTGTCACTGATTACATTAAAGCATTAATATAAAGCAAATGATTTATGACAAAACCACTGAGACATGCCTGCTACAGTCGATTTATACAGTTTAGCTACTTTTAGTCTTTACAGTAGCCCTTAAGTATTTTTTTTTCACATAGAACAATACACAGCTTTATTACATGAGTTAAGCCAGGAGGGCAGGCTTATTTGCCTTTCCGGGCCTTGATTTTCCTCAGATAGAACCCCAGCTCTTCGCCCTCCAGCACATAGCCATCTGCTCGGCCACACTGGCCTGGTCTTGATGCAATGCAAGCAAGAAGCTTGCCCTGCTGGAACTGCTCTTCCAGAAGACTGCTGATTTTGGCGTCCTTTTTCCTTTCGTCATACTTCTTTTGAATTTCCTTCGATCGTTTCTTGTTTAAAATCTCCTCCTCCTCAGGAGTCAGCTTGGCCCCCTTTTTTCGGCCCAGGGGCAGTGCATAGTGGGATTCGTACCACTGTCAGAACAGCATGCTGTCAGTGAGCACAGTGCAGCTCTTCACCAGGGTCTTGGTGCAGACCAGCTCATTATTCGATGCATTGTAAACAACATCAATGATCCTTGTTTTTCAAGTACAGCACTCAGAGCCCCAGGAGAAGTTTCCCACATCTAGCCGCAGGGCTCGGTACTTCTTGTTGCCTCCTTGAAATCGGACTGTGTGTGTGAGGCGGGCGCCAATCTTAGTGTTGGCAGCAGGGCACCCCAACTCATACTTCCGCTTCTTTTGCCCCAGGTCTTGCAGCGCTTGTGCCAGTTGTCCCAAGAGATGCCCATCCCTTGGCACCGGCTGGAAAGAGTCCTTAAGTATTATTATGCCCATTTTATATAGGTAAAATAGATCCAGAGAAAAAGTAGTTATCATATCAATGACAAGGAATAAGTATAAAAGAGTGCTATTGAGATCTGACTTCAAAACTCATACACTTTTATTAGAAAACCTGATATATTCTGTAACCCATAATTGTATCTCAGCAAATATTAAGACTTGTACTCAATACTACATTTTCTTTCCTTCAATATTACATTTCTGTCATTGTTTTATTTTTATCTCTACCCCCTTTTACAACCCTTTTTGAAAATGCAGAGACTTTAGAACCATGATTCTTCTGTTCTATTTAGATAGAATAAATGGTGTGTGTATTTGTGTGTGTGAGAGAGTGCGTGTTCTTTGTCTTTCCTGTGAGATTATGGGAAAACTTCAAGAGTAATTTAATTTGGTGAACAATGCTTCATCTTGAGCAATAATCCAGGAACTGCTTTGTGCAAAAAAGATATTTATTTATTCATGTTCACAACTATTTTAAGCCCCTAGCATGTACCTAAAAGGAGTTAACATACCCTGAAATATAGCCATGAGACCTTTTAGCACTATTTTGATGATTGTCACGATAAAAATTTGCTGACCATATGCAAATTTCTGAGCTACTCTTAGCCACTCAGTCTGCATTGTTTGATTAATATTTAATGAAAGGCAACACAACTTATCTTTGTAACTCAGATGGCTGAAGGGCCAGTGTCTGTGCTCCAACACCCTTACCTAGTTCAGTTGCAGAGCTGCAATGTGACTATTTATGCCAGCGCTCAGTTTACCCGGGGCTTTGTTTCCTTAACTTTGTCACTGGTAAGAGGCACAGGTACACATCTTTATCATAATTACTGTGTGAACTGCTTTGGAGGAATGGATAATCAGTTACCACTTGCATAGCCTTAGTCATATAATTAAACAATTTCTTTTGTCTTGTTTCCCTTGAGTAAGGTGGGCAAACCCAGCAACTTTTTGGAGTAATTGAAAGGCCCAGGAATGTCCTATGCATGTGCAAGTTCGTCATTTGTCAACATACGTAGTACAGGGGGAAGGGGTTTTCACATAGTGACATAGATGGGAACATAGACTGCCAAATTAGTCTGTAGGCATAAGAAGAAGCACTTGCTTCTGCAAGCAATAAAATCAATGACCCCTTCCTGCAAATGGGGCACTTTTTTGCCTTTGTCTTTAGATGAATTGAAGTTGAAATCAATGTAGGCATCAAACCAGTTCTCTGCTCATGTTTTCCCTTCCAGGCCCCCACACCCAAAAATCAGTTAGTGCAAGTTACGCCCCCTGTGCCCTCCTCACAAGAGGAAGGAAATGTTCCAGTACAGAGTCAGTAGGCGGCAGCTCTTACCATTCGTTGCACTCAGATTTGTCCATAAGCACAGCTATGCTCTTCAGTTAATGATCCCTTCAGCCTTAAGGAGGGACTTCTTCATAGGTGGCTTCATAAAATGTTTTAAGCAGCATCACAGAGTTATCTACAATCCCTAAATACATTTTTCAGGAGTCAAAGCCTTACAAACCTGTCCCGTTTCATTCAATCCAATGTAAACACTTACATGAGATAGGTAAAAATTAGGGTGAAATGCAGTATACCTTCAAAAATCAGAAGTGTCATGCTGGCTCAACGTTTTAAGGATTTTCTACTTTAATTATAGGCATGATTACCCAGCAAACATAATTATGCTTCATAGTGCAGGTTCATCATTTTAAATAAACAGATAATTAAGCTAATTGAACATGGATGAATGTGTTAGCCTGACACTTAGAATTTCTTCTTTGTCCAGATGTGGTGTAGACACGCTGTCTAAAAATGTGGACACTCTCCAGGCCTGCCATGAGAAATGGCTCTGGGAAAATGGGCCTGGTTTCAGTTGCAGAAAGTGGTTGAGCTATGCCAAGTCCCACTGACGACCTTCAGAGGAAGGCTGCAAGTAGCACATCCACGTAGCACACCACTCGGTGACACCGAAGCATGCACTCATGAGGCCGTACTGTACTGGGGCTTGTGTGTGCGAATACATACAAGTGAGTGTTCAGGAGCAGCAAACACACTGTGTGGAATTCAGGTGCTTTTGGAAGAAGCAGCCTGAAGCCTCATCTGCACGGGGTCTCACCACGAAAGTTAGAATCTTCCTGGATCCTTTGGACAATGACAAAGGGTCACATCCTCAGGTGCACAGACAACTGGTCTGCCGCCCGTGCTGTGCGATAGCTTCGTTTAGGTGACCAAGGGCTGACTCTCCTCTCCTCTCCAGTGCTTTCTGAACAGCAGTATGTGTCTTGACCTTCTGAAAGCTGCTGTTTTTGACTCAGCTTTAATTATTATTTTTCTGCGGTTGTCATTTTTTGCCATCTGGGAGCTGTTCCTTCCTTCCGGAGGAGGAGCTGTGTGCACAAAACTTTCGCCAAAGCGTTGCTGCATCGTTTGCCCGCGGTCAGAGCCAAGCCTCTGGAAGCCGGCTCATCATTTTCTGTGATGCTGCAGACATTAGAGTGCTTTAGAAACCCAGGGTGCTGGGAAGTGTATTCAGCCAGGGTGGAACGCAGAACCAAGCAGAACCATTCTGATCCAGCAAGAGAATTGCTAACTGACCTAGGCTACAATGAGAGACCAGCAGTTGTTTTTCAGTTCTATGTATCGTTCAGCTTCAGAATCTCACAAATGCTTTAGAATATGAAAAAAAGAGATGAGAGGTATTTTTCTGATGTTTAAATCATAAAAATATTGCTACTGAAAAAGGGAAGTAAATACCCCTTATTCTTCCTTCTGCTGCTGAAAGAATAAGAGCTAAAGAGATTGCTTTTATATTCTAGTAAAAAACCTTCAACAAGAAATATATACCTCTCAGTTGTGCTTCAATTTAGCTTATTTACTTCACCTTCAGTTCTAGAAATACTGTAGAGTTGATGCTGAGAGTTGAATGTTTTATAGTGGGTGCTTAAGTCCTTAGTCAAATATGAGTTCTTTAGAGAAAAATGACTTAGACAGAACTTCACTCCAGGAGGGAAAAGAAGATTCAAAGAGGAAGTGAGATAGGGTTCAGGCTTCATTTCCCTTTACAGCATGGCTGGGTTTTGCCTGTAATTAGGGAGCTCAGCGGACACCACAAGGGGAATTAGCTCCTTGGCCTCTGCTGGGCAGCCTATTATTCTAGGGAACCTTTGTGCTGCAAGGGGTTGGATGAGCTTTTCTTTCACCCAGGGGGAATTGGCAAACCTTTTGTTACTGTTAGAAGCAAGAATAAATGGAAGGGAACATGTATTTACAGCAATTCACTTAAAAATATCTAAGATGAAGCTTCCAAAGTGCCTAACATCGCATCAATAAAATAAGGTTGCCTTCAGTTATTTCTTTCCATGTTGCCAGCCATCCTAACGGATGCATATTAGTTCAGTTAAAACAAGTCCTTTTTGGTCATTATAGATTTTCATAATATAGGATGATAAATGCAGCACCGAAGTATATTCAGGGTACTATGGAGGCAAAACAAAAAACTAAAACCTATCTAAACCCAACTGGCGTGTCGAGTAAACTTCAAATGCATCAAGCGTGAGCAGAGTTTAGATACATTGAGGGGAGAAAACAGGGAGATAGAAATAGCCTGCTTGTGTGTGTGTGGCTGTGAGTGAAGGCAGTGGGGAAGAACTGGGATGGATGGAGGAGAGTGGCGACTTCAGGGGAGAGAGACAGGCAGAGAACTGAGACCTCACCTGGTCTCTTCTCGCTCACGTTCAGCTCATTCATTCCCTCAACTACACACAACTTCTTCAAGGGTCCCCACAACATAGAGCAGGCACACCAACTTGCAGCTGTCTTATTGTACAGTGTTAGAGAGCACAGACCTATAACTGTGGCAATCTCTGACCTCATATTCTCGAGGGCTAGACTGAAAGATACAGTGAAGTGCGCACACACGCTCGAAATACAGGCTCGGTAGTGGCAGGTGCCTAAGGAGTGGCACTGTCATCTGGTCTGGGGCAGTAGGAAAGGAGCAATTGCGTTTCATCTGAAAGATTCGGGTGGATTCAAGAGAGGCTTCCTCCTGTAGTAAAGGACAATTAATTTGGCCTTGGGCAATCAGAATTCAATTAAAAGGAGGAAGTGTTAGGAGAAACCTGAGACTTTGCAGGCCCACGTAAGTGGCAGGATTCAGTCCGGGTGATTCTCAGAGGCTTAACACCAGTGAGGGGTAAGAGTTCAGTCGAAGGTGAAGCCTCATTACAAAGTGCGGCAAACGTTACGCTGAATAAACTTGGACTTCATTCTCTGAACAGTAGGGAGCCAGTGAAGTTCTCCTGACTGTGGCATTCACTTGGCATTTGAATCTGCAAACCTGGAGCAGCACTGCAGATGTCTGTACACTGCTTCCTGGTCTGTGCCAAATTCTGTGGTGATAGGACTTGAGCGCTACTTACTATATACGCATTACATATTTGGTTGAATGAGGCAGATATACTTTGTACTGTGTACCTGTATGTGCTGATAAATTACTACTTTTATACACACACACACACACACACACACACACACCACAATATCAGTTTTTGAACAATTTAACAATCACTTCTTTTAAGTGAAGAAACCCTAAGACAAATTATAGGAATTTTCTTAGTTTTGTTGTCTGTTGTTGTTGTTTTGTTTTGGTTTGGTTTTTTTTTTGTATTTTAGGGGAAAGGTCTATAGGGTGTTCAGGGTCTTCCTACTAGATCGGACTCATAGTGATTCACCTGTTTCCAGCCTACCAAGAGCTGGGATGACAGGTATGTGCTAGCACGCCCAGTCTCCACTGCCTTTTCAGTGCTCCATGTGGGCAGGCCCAGGGATTGAATTGCCTGGCCCCTGCGCCTCCTTGCAGGTGCTTTAATCCGCTGAGTTATTTGGCCAGCCCTTCTTTCTTAGTTCGTTTGACAGATACAACAAAATACTGTACCACAGGCTGGGGAATTTATAACAAACAAGAATTTATTTTTTGCACTTGGGTGGACTGGGAATTCCAAGGCGACAGAGTAAGCAGTCCAGTTTCTGTGAGGGCTGTTTCTGCTTCCAGCACATCACCTAGAATGCCACGTTTTCTGGAAGGAAGGATGATGTGAACCCACTCCAGCAAGCCACGCTGCTATGCCACACTCCGTGCAAGAGGAGAGAACCCGCATGACCTGATGTCATTGCATGGGGGATGGTTGCTAGCATGTGAATCTGGGGGCCACATGCAGAGCACAGCAGGCACCACACACACACACACACGCACGCACGCACGCACGCACTCCAGCACTCTTACTTTCTGCCATATTGCAGCATCTCACTGACTTCTTCAGTACCTATTTCTTAAGTGCTTAAGATAGAGAGCTTATAGAGTGCAGTGGCCTATTCTGGAGACTAAGAATGCTATAAATTTGAGCACAAAAAGACTTCTGATGAATGGACTTAAACTTAATAAGATAGCCAGACAATAAATAAATAAGAAATTAACAACACAAATTCAAAAATTGACAAGTGTTGTGAAAAAGCAATGACATGGTGACAAAATAGGGTTGCCAGGGAGCAGAGTGACATGACAGGCTCCTTTGGAGTGACAGTGACACCGCTGAAGCTGAGCCTGGAAGGATAAGAAAGATGTCAAAGTCCTAGAGTTAGGAGAACAAAAACAGAATCCCCTAGGCAGAAATAAATGTGAAGAACTGGAAGAGCGCAGAGAAGAGATCTAAGGGGTGGAGCCCTCAGAGTGGGGCAAGCAGAGGCGGACAGGAAGTCAGAGACAAACATTCCATTCCTCCCAGAGCTCATGGAATTTAGCTGTCAACCCATGTCTTAGGCTGCAAATGTGTCCCTAGGGGAAATGGAGTCTGCTTTGCCCACCTCTTCCTCTCCTTAACAGCATGCATGTGGGGTGGCACACTGAAAACAGCTCTCCAAGAACACGTTTTGTTTTCCTGGATGTAGGTTGTAAAGGCCAAACTATGTAGTTAGAATTGTTTGGACAGCAATAACCAAAGATTCAGAGATGAGCAACAGTAATGGCGGGGCAGGTAGGGGCCAACAGCGATGGCGGGACTGGTAGGGGCCAACAGCAATGGTGGGCTGGTAGGGGCCAACGGCGATGGCAGGCTGGTAGGGGCCAATGGCAATGGTGGGCTGGTAGGGGCCAACAGCAATGGTGGGCTGGTAGGGGCCAATGGCGATGGCAGGCTGGTAGGGGCCAATGGCAATGGTGGGACTGGTAGGGGCCAACAGCGATGGCAGGGGAGGGGGATTGGTGTTGGCATTCCTGCTTTGAAGGAGTGCTGTGAAGTGTACAAAATAACTATGTAATATGCAGGTGCTAGCTGTTAGTCAGTGGAATGGCCTCTACACATAAGCGTACCTATAACCAAAACTTTGAAACCTTTTACTACAGCCCGTGATCCTTATATTTGTCAAACAGAACAAAAGCAGTAGATGCAGCACGGTATTTAGAAGCCTTTGAATAATGACATACTTGGTCTTAGGTTACAAAGTCTCTGCCAGGCAGGGAGGCGGCACTGGGGGGTCTCAAGCGGGCAGCACAGGCAGGCTTTGAAAGTCTCAGGGCAGCTGAAGGAAAGCCTGAAAATCGCATCCAAAATCCCTGTACTTCAGAGCAGAGGGTTGCACATCAGATCTCACTGAACTAGTTGGATCCACTTGAAGCCATAGCAGGGGCACCTTCTTGATCCCCATAAGCCTTCTGTAGGCTCCAATTCTTGGGGTTTCTCTCAAACTAAAAATATTGAATGGAAATTGTGGGCAATTTCCAGAAATTACAGTACTAATACTTCAGGGAGCACTCGATGTAAATAGTCTTACTGGGATTTATTTGGCCCTTACCTTAAGATTAAGTTTTATATGAAAATTATAGAACTTTACAATGGTGATTCTTAATGCTTTTGTTGGGAATCCCTTTATTGTTTATTTGTACTCTACTTACTACTACTTACTGTATTAGAAATTAACACTGGAAATTTTTAAATTATTAATTTGTTAATATGAATTACAATGAAAAACCCATTACGTGTTGAAAAGTAATTTTTTTATTTAAAATGACAACATTTTTCCCAACAAAAAAGTAAGAAGAGCGTCATTTTACATTGTTCAAATCTCTTTGATGTCTGGCTTAATTTAATATAGCTGCATTCTATATTAAGATACATATTGATATAATTCATATTTTATGTGTATTTAAATTGTATGTTGTTTTGGTTAAATTAAATGAGGAAAATAGAATGTTTTACTGTTATGTGAATGAACAAATGCATAACATTTTCATATCTTTTTCAGATAATTGCAGATATTCTTTAATACTAAATTAAAGCTTAAATAATGTTAGGGGTTTTTTTTATGTATTTAGTGCAGGGTTTACAGAGTCTCACTACACAGATCAGACTCATAGTGATCCTCCTGTTTCCAGCCTCCGAAGCACGGGGATAACAGGTGCGTGCCACCGCACCCAGAGTCAATCCGTGCCTCGGCACACACACCCCAGGGCTGGGGATTGAACCCCAATCCCTGTGCCTGCCTACACAGACTTTTTAGTCCACTGAGCTATCTGGCCAGTCCGGTATTGTTTTTGTTTCTTTACAATGTGCAATTGAAAACTACTGAAGCTCACATGAGGGTTAAGGTCTTCGGTCTTCCGTCCATCAAAATGGCACACACATGAGAAGGAAGACAGAGAGCAAAGGATCTGCAGTTGCTGGGCCTCGGGGCTGACTCATTGCTCTTGGTGAAAGAAGGGGCCCAGAACCAGAACGCTCTCCGTGGTTACAGGTACCAATGAGGGAGGGGGCTGCGGTCTCAGCAGAGAGTGCAGGAGGAGAAACCCAGCAGGAGTGGCATGCATGGAGAGATGGAGCCCCCATGCCAGGCATGGCAGCCTTCTCATTAGTGGTGCAATGGATAACGAGGTATATGGATGCCTGGCCCCTTTGCTGCTGGGAAGGTGTGGTGCTTCTGCAGCTGCACAGCCTCCGCTGTGATGCAGTCTCATCTCTTAGCCCTGAAATGTCACGGGGCCTTTCTGGAGCCTCCATTCCCACTCCCACTGTCTGTGGGGAGTACTTCTTACTTGCTTCCTACCCTGGGACATGTTGGTCTCATGGCCAATTAAGGGCACATGTGCTTCTCCATAGCCAGCTCTGCATATTTCAGTAGATAGGTTGTAGTAAAGGTTAGCTGGAGCCGGAGGCAAGGGTCTCCACTTCTCAGGGAGAGCGGGTGGCTTGTCAGTCTGCTACAGGAAACCATTTTCTGTTTTTGTTCAGTATTGCCCTAAAATTCACTTGCCTTCCTTCCACTTTATACGTACCTTTCGCTCATGAGTGCTATATCATGTGTTGGTTAATTAGAAAATATTTTTTTACTGAGTCATCTTGCAAATGTTGACACATTTCAGCACGCAATGACCAAAATTCATGTTTGTCAACACTATCACCTGTTCAATAAGGAAAGGTATTTATGTCACAACAGGCTATCATGCTTACAGTACAGAGTCTAAGACTTCTGTACCATAATGTTTTATTGAAAGCTAAAATTTTACTATCAATGGCAAATATTACCAGCTGTTTTTCTCAAAAGATGAAGTTTGTTTCAAGCTTACTTTAATTTTCAAAAATGTTCTAATCATGTATATAACATTGAACAACCATAGCTTGTATATGATTCTCCAAATAAAATATTATTCATTAAAAAATGACTTAGTGTAGCTTGCAACTGAAATGCTTCAAGTTTTCCACACTTCAGTTTTCAAAGAATCTGTATATAATAAACAAAATAAAGCTTTAATGAATACATTACATTTTATTCCACAAAACATTAGAAATTCATGGACTCGAAGAGCAAGATTTAATCAAATTAGGTCATCCTTAACAAAAAGTGACATTTTAGAGTACATGGTAGTAAAGAATTTCATATTTACTAGTATAATTGATATTGCTACTATGTCCCTCTTTCTTTTTTTTCTGGACCATATGCAAATCTTTATTATAGTGAAGGAACTGAGGAACTCTTTTCCAAAGCAGCTAAACCACTTATATTTCTAGCTTCAATGTAAGAATCTTCCTATTTCCCTGTGTCTTCACAAAAATTTGTTAATACCTTTTTTTATTATTATGGCCAGCCCCATGGGTCTAAAGTGATATCTCTCTCTCTCTCTTTTTTTTTTTTTTTGTATGCTTCACTAATACACATTTAATCTCTACTGCTTTTCCATAATCACATACAGATTAAAAACAGTTAAGCTATATCATATTTTATTATTATTTGATCTTAAAGGGATTTTGAATACTGATAAATTATATTCAACCCAAAAGGTATTTTTATTTCTTTTTTTTTAGGCATGCCAGGAGATTTATTGAAAACCTAAAGCCAAAGAATAGTAGAGTCAGGGTCTAAAGAGAGCAAGGATGGTTACAGAGCCCATTTGATTTGTCAGGTTCAAGGGACTGATACCTAAGTGGCTATAGCAGATGTCCATTTCCATCCTTTTCCACTGAATCAAGATTGGTGGAGATGGCTCAGTGGTCTAAATCATCTGTTTAGGTTTCATCTCTTGCACCACATGCCACACCAGCCCTGCTTTCAAGACAGGCTGAGCTGGTCAAAAAAAAAAAAAAAAAAAAAAAACGGTAGAGGTGGGGTTCAGGGTAAGGCAGGATTAGCATGGAGGTAGGGTTAAGGGATTCAGCCCTTAAATCAGAACCCCAACTGATTATTCCAATACTTCATGTTAAAGGGAAGTTGTTTGGAAACCAAAAAAGATTATGGCTTCAGAAAGGGGGAGACTATAGCACTTCCAAGAACAACTGAGAAGAAAGAATAAGTGCATTTGAAGGGAAGAAAAGCTCAGTGTCACTGTCTTTAAAAGAAAAAATCCTCATTGTTCAGTAAATAATAAAGAGGAATATTTTGTGCCACAAGGAGTGGAGACTTGAGAGGACAGAGGCAAGAATATCTCAATGACTGAGAGAAGATGAGCAAGTAGCGCTGTGGGACAGGGAGCGTCTGAAGCAGCCGTCTGTAGCGTGGTCATTCTCCAAAGCTGGACTTCTGCAATGCCCTGGCCATCAGGAAGTGAGCTAGGGCAGAGGCGGTAGAAGCTGAGATGAAAAGACGGAAACAAGAATGATGCAAATGAAACCATCAACCGAGCTTGGCAAATGGGGAGCACGATCCAGAGGGGAGGAGCCTCGCACGCTCTGCTCCCTGTGTGTGGAGTATCTCTCCTTTAGAACCAGGACCTCGCTTGTTCTTTGCTTTGCAGAGTCCCACACATTCTCGAACATACAGTAGCCGCTCAAATAAATAAATGTGGAATGGATCAGGTGACTCGACTTTTAGCCTTCTTGTGTCAAAGACAGTCTCCCTCACCTGACATTTCATACCACCTCAGTCATACAAATTTCTTTGGTCATTCTTCAGCTTAGAGTAGCTCAGCACACGTTTACTGAACACCTGCAGTCACCAGGAATCAGACTGACAGCTTGAAATACAACCGCAAGTCCAGTGTTTCCTCTGCCCTGCAGACGTGGAGACAGAGAAGGGCACCGCTGCAAATAACAGGGGCCTGCTCAGGGCGTGGACCGAGTCCTGTGGAGGCACAGAGGGAGCGGCAGTCGCGTCTGCCTGGAGCAACAGAAGAAGCATCACAGACGCAGTGAGGATGGTGTGTTCTGCTTGAAGAGGAACTTAGCTCTGAAGCGGGAGCTCCCTGGAAAGCCAGCCACTCAGCTTAGCTCAGTTCATGCAAGAATCTGTTCAGTTTGATTTTTTTTTTTTTTTTTTTTCACATACAGGTGCTACATGATCCTGGCACAGAGAACAACTCACTGAATGTTGGTGCTTTGAATTGTTACACTATGAAAGGAAAGACAAACATGGAAGTAAGCACAGTGCAGTGTCCTGCATGTAGGGAGGATTTGTGAGCCACTCACAGAACTACAGAGAAAGAGAAGGAAGGCAAAGCGAGGACGCGCCCTGAGCCTGGCATCTCTCTGTGTGCTGGCAAGTGGTGTGCCAGCCATAGAAGGAATTACAAGTGAGCATACAGACAGTGGGCAGCTTATAAATGGGTGACCCTCCGACTCCATCTCTGGCTTGCAGATATGTTTCGTTTCATCCTTACAGTGTTGAACCATGTGGCAGATGAGGCACTGTGCTTCACGCACTGCCAACTGCAGGGAACATAATTCGCCAAGAGCCCAGCTGCTACACTAGAATCTGAAATTCATTGTCAAGTTCCCCCAGGCTCATGCTTCCCAAGGCTGCTCTGCCAGGCACTGAGGCCCGCGGGTCTATGAAGTGCAGTCACCCTGGGAGCGACAGTGCTCTCACCAACAGCCATTGCGAACACTTCCAGTCAAGCTCCTCCCATCTCCCCTCCATGGCAGGGTCCACTGCTTCTGAGCTTGAGGGCTCTTCCAGGTTTTCCTGGCTATTTCCCAATTTGTTCTCACAGCTATTTCCTTTAATAAAATTATTATATTTATTTTTGAACATGTCAGAAGACCAAGAATAAGATGTCTGAATGTATATTATATAATATTCCACCATTTTCAACTTGCTATATTGCTTAAAAAACTGATCCCTGGATTCCTTGAGGGGGAAAATAATTATACAATCATAGGTCCCCATTCCAGAGTGACACTGGTCCATATCAGAGCATAGTTGCTCTTCCATTCAGATGAGACACATAGTCCCCAAAAGGAGGACCAGTCACCAGTTAACCACACGCTATTTCACTTTTTTGCTTCTTGCCGCCCCACCTCGCCTTCTTCTGTCTTGCTTACCTGCCTTCATGGGCAGCTATGACGCAGTGGACCTTTCACACTGCCAGCTGCAGGCAGCATAATTCACCAAGAGCCCAACTGCTGTACTAGAATCTGAAATTTGTTGCGAAGTTCCCCCAGGCTCACGCTTCCCAAGGCTGCTCGGCCAGGCACTGAGGTCCATTTCTGAGCACAGGGCACCAAGGAAAGAAAGGAGCAAAGCAACTCCAGGAAGGCTGGCATGAAGGGAGTCCAACCTGCAAGGCAGAAGAGCGATGGGAAGAATCAGGGAAGAGCCCCATTAGGACAGTGGCCGTGGAGGCGGAGAGGAGACGAACAGATGTGATTACTGTCTCAGGAGTGCACTCAGTAGGATCTGGTGCTTAATAAAATGTTAAGATGGTGGACAGCTGGAAATCAAGGATAACTAGCAATGAGATTCCCTGTGTCTTCTTTTCTATGCGTGAACTATTCTAAACATCTATCTGCTGAAGTCATTCTTGGAAAGCACCAGCAGAGAGGCCACTGGAAGTGGGAGATCTCTTGGGAACATGGTAGAGGGGCTCATTTGCCAATAGTTCACACTGAAAAAGAATGACCCAAGAACTAAGACACTATGTTGAGAGCTAGCGAGCACATGTTTGCTTCTAAAAGCACTGCCAGTGAACACTATTGTAAGGTCAGACTGAAGTTACTCCCAAGTCTTGTGCTTAGGATGTCGTGGGCAGTTACCATAATCATATCGTAAGACCTTCTAGCTTAAGTACAGTGTCTGAGCCTGTAGTCCTCTCCTGCCTATTTTTCCTCGGGCATATTTGCCTTATATAACAATCACATGCATCGTGGAGAGCGGGTGAATTGCCATAATCCACCTAAGCGCTTCCTCTCCCCTCCCTGTCCTCTCTCCTCCTCCCTGATTCCATCCGCCCAGCCTGTTCTAAATTCAGCCTCCATGGTGCTCTTGAAGTAATGCTAGTAAAGCATTGCATTCGTCGTGTTGCCTCTTATTCAGGTAAAGTGTTTTCTCCAAATATGCCTAGGTCTGATGCTCAGAAAACGGACACGGATACCCTCAAGGAATTGTGGGTAACGGGATGACAGCTGTGCCTGGAACTTAGCCCTTGAACTTCTAGCAGGGAAAAATGCTCTTCTGCATAGCACTGCGATCTTCCTTCAGGAGGCAGCTGTCAGACCTAGAACAATGCCTGATACACAGGAAGCACTCAGTTAGGGCTACCAATTTGTTGCTATTCCTTCCAAGGGCACCAGTTATTTCTCTCCCTTCTGACTAACCCCAACACTTGTCTCCAACTAAAAAGCAAGCAAAGCATCCTCAGTTTACTTCTGTCAAGCTGCTCTCCCCAAGCTCAGCAGTCTTCTCCGTTGCCTAGATGGTATCCTAGCCAGTGAGGCCGCCTCTCAGTCTTCTTTTTCCTTCCCCTTTTCCCTCAGTTCCCTGAGGGACGTTCTGGCCCTAAGGAGGCCCTTTCCATTTTCTCTCCAAATCGCACCGCAGAGCCCAGCGTGCCTACTGAAACCACCCCTGTCCCGCAGCAGAGCACTCAGCCCTGGGCTGCTGAACCTGTTCCCCCTCTTCACCATGCTTGCTGATGCCCAGTGCCAGCATTGGACACATCTCGGTGCATTTCCTTTCTGGTGATGTCGGACTTGCAGGTCCTCATCTAGGGAAGTTCCCTGCAGCTTGGGCAAAGACTTGGTTTGCAACTTGTGCTTTCTCTGACAATATCCCTAACATAGCAACAAGCGTGATTTTAAACTAAATTAGGTCATGCCACACCTGTGTTTAAACCACGAGCAGTAGCGACACTTTCGGTGTCCTCCTGCGGTCACATGCCAGGCCCCTGCGGCTCTTCCCCACTTGTTCTCTCCCGCCTCACCACTCCACAGATCCTCTGGTTTGGTTTCGCTCCTTAACAAGCCTCCCATTTTCTCCCGAGGCCTCGACGCCTGCTCCATTGTCTGGAACTCTGTTGGCGGCAGCACAGCCTCATCTCTTGTCCTTCTGGTCACCTCTGCTCTGCCCTCACCTTCCCTAGATGTCTTGGCGCTCACCTTGAAGAAAGATGGGACCACTTTACCCTTTCTGTGCAGCCTTCTCAACCCCTTCTGTCTTCAGTGTCAGCCAAAAAGTGCCGTGACTTGATCGTCACCTTGATTCGTTCCCAGGACATCCCCTGAGCACTGGCCCACCTCCGTCCTGTTCCCAGCCTGCCGTCCTCTCTTCCACCCCAGCCTCGAGCGTCCACACTGCCTCTGCGGCGATCTCAGCCTTCTCTCCTTCTGGGCTTGCGGCCTTGCAGTGGGCAACAGTCTCCTCCCGTTTCCCCTGCTCCAGGTTACCAAGCATATTTCTATTATCCACCCATCCAGGACCTACACGCTGCTTTCAAGCTTAGCTATCATGAGTCGTACTGCTGGACACATGCGCGTGCATTTATCATGACAACGCGATGTCTTCAGCTCCTCCAAGAAGATTCCTATGAGGGCAGTAGTGGCGTTCACACGCAGTAGAGTCCACTTCCATTGGGACGGCTGAACTCAGGCCATTGGCAGGAAACTGGATGCACCTTGAGGCCACAATATTGAGTGACACAGGCTTAAACGTCATGTGCATTCTCTTATGCGAGAAGCGCAAAGCATAAATAATTGAAGAGCCAACCAAAAGCTCATGGGAGGTAGGGAGACAGCTCTCTTGCAAGAGAAAAAGGGACTAAGAGGAGGAGGGACAGAAGAGGAAGGAGAGGCAAAGAGGAGGAAAACAGAAGTGAAAACGCGTTGCACACACGTGCTCACTCCCCACGAGGAACGCAAACACATACCAGTAACAGCTTTTAAACATTACTAAGCACCGTGAGAGGCACTCCCGTACCTGTGCTGAGTGTGTCCCGCTGTAATGCCGATCAGCAGACCCCAACTGGTTCTCTAGCTGTCTCGCCCTAGCCTCACAGCTGCTGCCCCAACAGTCGCTGCAGATCTTTCCTTCTGGCTCAAGATCTCCTTTGGCTTCCCACTCTACCATAAATGACTCTACTCCTGCCTTAACATAGCACTAGATGGCTTTCCCCACGCAAGCCCACACTCTGAGATATCTCTCGCTTACCCTGGGCTGAGCTTTGCTATCTTCAAAGCAGACTTTCATACATTTTCACATTAAGCAAATTTTACAGTTGTGATGTGTCTTTGTGTGTGTGTGTGTGTGTGTGTGTGTGTGTGTGTGTGCATGTGTATAGCACCATACATGTTTAAGAAAAGATTAAAGATGATGGTATTCAAACTGATGAAAGAAAAAGATTTATAATTCTGAAACTCAGGGAGAAGCAATAAACAAACAACAGACTTCTAAACTTTTGTCACATGTACATGTGGCAGTGGGATAGTTGTGGGTATCATACTGTCAACTTGCTTGCCTTGAGAATGGCCTAAGATTAATAAAGCGCACTTCCGGGGATGTCTGAGTATGATCTGGAAATGAAGCTTTGGGCCTGAATCTGGGCCCCGGCCCCTCTCTCTCCTGCACATGTCCCCACCTCTGCTTCCTCAAGCCAAGAAATGAGCAGCTTTGCGCCCCTGGGCCAGTCAGCTGTGGCGTCTGCCTGAGAACCAGCTCACTCTGGGCTGAAGCCAGGAGGCCGGGAAGCTGTGCACCAGTGCTACTTCTTGCAGCAAAAGCCCACCAGCACAATACAAGCTGGCTCTAAGTTTATCTCATAATTTATTCTCCTTTCTTTACCTAAAGCTATTGTGTAGACATTGTTTCATGTCATGCATGAACTTACATAATGGGCCAGGGAGATGGCTTGGTGGTCTGAGCACCTGTCTGCAAGCACAAGGACCCAGGTTCATCCCCTGGTACTGCATTCTGGGCTGGCCACCAAAATCGGCATGACAGCACACACTTGTAATCCCAGCACTGGGGAGGCTGAAACTGGAAAATTACTATATGAGTCTGAAGTGCGTAGCAAGACCTTGTGTCAAATTAATTATTTTTTCAAAAGAGCTTCTGTAATGCTGTTGCACTACTTGTATAGCTATGCCACGTGAGATGAATCTGGACCTTTGGTGACATTCTAGGCAAGGGGATTGTGACCCCACTCTGTGTCCCTTCTGGGGTTTTCCTGTGCTGTGCTCCTCGCCTTCCCTGTGTCTTTCACCCCCTTTCCAGGGTTTCCTTGCCTTAGTCCACAAGGCACTCCGGGTCCCTCCCTGCCACCCTTTAAAATCTGTTTCCTATTTGTCACCTTCTCATCACATACCTCCGCTGCAGTCAAAGCTCCTTCACATAAGAAAGCAGTAATAATGACCTGCCTCCTTGCTATTTTTATTTATTCGTTTCTTAGCTTCAGCAGAACATCTTGGTAGAACATCACGATTACATTCATTGCCGTCCTCCGCCTCCACCCACCTTTCATTTTCCCAGTATCAGAGTCACTCGCTGATCTTCTATTTGACTTCTTCACAGGAATCTTTGGTCCCTAGTCATTTGTCATAGTCTCCGTCTCTACCTCCTCTTTGAAGCTCCCTTTCTATATTCTCCTATCTTATTAAATGTTTATTTCTTAAAGAGTTTCTCCTCCCCAGCCCATGTCTCTGTGTGGTCCACCTATTCATAAGCTGCTGCAAAAGTCCAATTCAGTGGAGCATACTATTGAACTCCTAAAAAGAATTCCTATAAGTAATAGTTAAGCAAAAATCAGGCACTATTTATTATACATATTGTTAGAGAGCATTGTTAGAAAAATCAGAGGGCTGTGGTGGCGTGACAGCTGGTGGTCCACCAGCTGAATCCACATGGTGCTGGATGTGGGAGGCACACCTGAGGATCGCTGCAGGCAGCATCAAAAGGAGAACTAGACACAAAATGGTTTGGGTTCTGCTGGTTCTCTGGAGGAGCTTGTCGCGCTGGCTGTCCTGATATGGACTGGCTGTTCTCATTACTGGAGGCCCTCGGGATGTTGCCCTCAGCTCACTGAGGATGCCTTTATTACCTTTGGGGGAGCTCTGGTCCTTGCCTTGAACGTCTCTTTCTGGCCCCGGGGCAGATCCCTCAGCCTCCTGGCGCTGATCCTTCATCCCAGTGGTGCAGATTTCCTAGCTTCCAGCACTGACTTTGGGTCTTCTCGAACCCAGAAACAGTCTTGCATGAGACGTTGCTGTGCGCTGCATCCTCAGTTGGACTCGTGAGGGCATCACCGTGGGCTCTAGGTCTTCAGCTGGACTCATGCAGGACACTGCCATGGGATCCAGCCTTCAGCTGGAGTCTTTGGGTCTTTCCTGTGTGGGCAGATTTCCTTCACTCTCGTACTTGACTCTGGGTGACTACTATAAAATAATCCTATAAATTATGTGTCCTGTGTTGAATTATTTTCCTTGTAAACCCTGAGAAGAGCAGAAATAGTTTTTGTTTAATTGCAGGCTACAGTAGTGAAAAATATCCATATTAGTGTTTTCATGCAAGTAGTAGGCTTAAAGATGTCCATCTTTGGATGAGACAGGATATGATATAGGTGACTGTAAGAAGGAACTTAAACTACATCGACAGGTATTGCTTATGAAAGAGTTCTACTTTCATTTTCTGATTTACTATCTACTGCCCTAGATTTACTGTCGAAAGAAGTCAACTTCTGAAACAAATTGGAGAATTATTCCTTACCAATGGCCATTATTTCAAAGACTTCTTTCTACCCAGCAATATTATTCTTCTGATATACTACCTTAACACTTTTTTCTTTTAAATTGCTATTATCTGTTTAAACATTTCTTGATATCTTCCTTCCATCTACTTTTATTTTTTTAATATCCTAGTACATTTTTGACCAGTCATAATGTTATGGACTAGGAATTTTTAATCAGGGATGAGATTAAATATTTTGTTAATTATGAGCTATTTTTCTCAGTAGACTAAAGTGTCTGCTTATGAAGGTGCAGGGATGGGTGTTCGATCCACCCCTGGGGTGTGCTGAGCCAGTGATTGAGACTGGGTGTAGTGGCAGGCACCTTGGAATCCCAGCACTAAGGAGGCTAAAACCAAGAGGATCACTATGAGTTGGATCTATGTAGCAAGACCCTGTACCAAACATGATATATATATATATATATATATATATATATATATATATATATGAACTATTTTTATATTTGGAAACAAAGTAGATTATTTTATTTGTTTTATTTTTTGTCTGTATTTAGAATAGGGTCTATAGGGTCTCCCTATGTAGATCAGACTCATAGTGATTCTCCTTTTTTCAGCCACTAAACCCTGTGCTGGGAGTACAGGTGCACACCATCACACCCAGTCTCAATCGCAGTCTCATTGCACCCTGGAGATGGGGTTGTCATGGCATGCTGGAGCGAGAACCCTGGCTGCTGTGCTCTGCCTAAGCAGGCACATTAGAATACTGAGCTATCAGGCCAGGTCCAAAATACATTATTTTATGGTCTAGGTTAATATTATTTTATAGTCTAGGTTAATAAACCCAAGCCAAAAAGTTCTTTGTTGGATCAGATATGTAGAAACTAGATCTGCACATCAATATTTATGCCAGCAAAGAAGAAGAATCAATAGACATTCTTGGTATAGGAGACCTAATAATGCCATGAAAAAAATATTTTAAACATAAATTCAAATTTTAAACACCCAAGAAAATTTTGTCAGAAAGATTCAATAAGGAGTAAGGAGATAATTCAGTAGAGTAGGCATTTGCCTGTCAAGTGCAAGATCCTGAGCTCAATCCCTGGCATTGAAAAAAAAAGACTCAGTAAATGCGTGTGAGTCTGATTTCTTTTTTTTTCATAACTCCATTTGAACTATAAACTCCTCATTAAAGAGGCACTTTCAGCCAGGCATGGTGGTGCACGCCTGTAATCCCAGCACTTAGAAGGCTGAGGCAGGAGGATCGGTGCAAGTTCGAGACTAGCCTGGGCCACAAAAGTGAGTTCAAGGCCAGCCTCAACTGCATAGTGAGACCCAGTCTCAAAAAGGAAAAAAAAAAAAAAAAAAAGAGGCACTTTCCTGGGTCCATGTATTTGAAAAAAGAAAAAAATAAAAAGACAGAGTCTGTTATTTTTTGTATTTTTTTTCCCGGCTATCTAATTATTTTGTGAATAAAAAAAAAAAAACAATATGATATAATGAAAAAATGTGTAGTGATCTTGTGGTAAGTTGGGTAATACATATACTTTCAATATGTATCATAAAAGGGCATGGATATTAAAGTTTCCTTCACCTACCTTTTATTTATCTAACAGTCTCAGTACTGATTTCATCCTTATCTTTCCATGAATATTCAGTATTTCAAGCTAAATAATTTTACGAAAAGATGTAACATACAACAATGACATACATTGATTCATATTGTTGAATGAGCAAAATAAAAGTGTGAATGAAAGAATGAGAGCCAGTGGTATAGCTCAGCAGATTAAGCACTTGCTTAGGGAAGCGCAGGGACCAGGGTTCCATTCCTGGCCCCATCTGCCACACTGAGCCAGCAATGGAGTCCGGGTGTGGTGGTACACGCCTGTAATCCCAGTACTTGGGAGGAAGAAGCAGGAGGGTCACTGAGTCAGTAGTGAGACCTTGTACAAAATAATAATAATAATAATAATAATAATAATAATAATAATAATAATGATGATGAAAAAATAATAGTAATAATGTAAGAATGCATTTGATCCCTGGGCCTGCCATGCTGGCCCCACCCCTGGGGCACAATGAGGCAGCAACTGATACCAGGCATGGTGGCTCACACCTGTAATCCCAGCTCTTTGTAAGCAGATCACTTAAAGTCTGAACGAGTGGTGAGACCCTGAACACCCTATAGACCCTTTCCTAAAGTAGAAAAAAAAAAAAAAAAGTTTGCTATTTTTTGTACATTTTTATATTTTTTCCTAGCTATCGAATTATTTTTTGAATTAAAGTAAAAAATAATGTGATATAATGAAAAAAAATATAGTCAGAAAAGTCTGGTTTGGGAACTGCAACCCATTATTCCCTTGCCTTGTATCTTTAAATAAATAACCTCCCTCATCCTTCTCCAATGGGAACCTTGTAAGGCTAGGGTAAACATATAGCTTTCCTTGACAGTGTTCTTAGTACTTTATCAGGGATTTTCTTGCTGAAGGAATATTTCCTTCAGCTTCAGTGGCACTTATCATGTGATTACATTCATGTAAGTTATTTCTCTCAGATTTATTTTTTTCACATGCAGTATTATTTTCATTTTATTTATTTTTACATCTCATTTTTTATTTTTTTAATTGCATTACTTTTAATAAGAAATAACACTGAGACAGTTTCAAAACACATTAGTAGAACAGCCACAATGATTGATACAATGTATATTGTTGTCTTCATAATAGCTGTTCAGAGTACAGGATGCAGACATGATAACTTTTCTAAACACCATTAGTACAGATATCTCTTCTCATTAAGCTAAAAGAAAGTAGTTGTATATAGAGAGCAATATTCCATAATAATAGTGGCTTATTGACAGAACTAGCTATGTTGGAAGCTGTTGACTAGAGCCTTTTACAGCTCAGCATACTAATCTAGCTTTACTTTTTATGCCCTGTGGTCAAACTCTTCTGCTGGGTGATTAAAGCCAAGTTTAAGCAAGACCTATATAACAAAACATGTAATTTTCATATCTGACAACGTCATTGCCAGCCATCTGGATGAGTCACGGCCATTGCTTGACCATTTTGCTCTCTGTGAAAGCCTGAGAGAATTTTTTTCTCTCTAGGTGACTCTCCTTAGGCACATAATACATTGTCAATCCCTTTCCTCTGTGGCCCTCTGATCTCCTGGAGCAGGAAATTTAGGACACCACTGAGTTATAGGGTGTTATAGTATAGGTTTTCTTATGTCCTGAGTCCTCACTGACTTTGAAGGGCTTGGGCCAAAATGTTGGCTATCCTTGTAGCCCTTCTTTTTCTCTAAATTTTGGTCTGCGAACTTAGATTCTTAACCCTCCAGGAGAGAAGCTTAGTGATACTATTACTCTATAACATAGGTACTTGAGCTTATCATTACTATCTTTCTAAATATTAAGTGCCTTAGACTTATGGAACTAGTGTTTCCCATCAATCATTAATATTCTAATAAATCTCTATAAAGTGTGATTAAATTTCTGTGTAAAAAAAGTAAGTTTTTTAACCTCTCAGATTTATAGAATTTACGTTTTTCATTGTTATTGAATAGCATCACAATCTTAAGAACTCTGAAATATTCAGTGTATAACACTATTTTTAATCATTTCTCTATTGCATTGATTTTTTTTCAGTTCTGGATCTGTATTTAATTTTTGAACATTAGAATAATAATACTTAAAACCTTTGAGCAGAAATCTTTGCGCAGCTGGGCGTGGTGGCGCACGCCTGTAATCCCAGCACTTGGGAGGCTGAGGCAGGGGGATCAGTGCGAGTTCGAGACCAGCCTGGGCTACAAAAGTGAGCTCAAGGCCAGCCTCAACTGCATAGTGAGACCCTGTCTCAAAAAAAAAGAAATCTTTGCACACACCTTTGGAAAATAAATTTCAAAAACTCTTTTACTAGAAAAAGTATTTTAAACGTAAATTTAAATTCTAACATTCCCAAGAAAATTTTGTCAGAAATACTCAAAAAGGGGTGAGGTGATCACTCAGTACAGTAAGCGCTTGACTGTCAAGTGCTAACCCCTGAGTTCAATCCCCAGTACAGATAAAGGAAAAAAAAAAAAAAAAAAAAAGACTCAGCCGATGCGTGTGAGTCTGACTTGTGCCGTTTCTAACTCCATGTGAGGTATGAACTTCTCATGAAGGAGGCACTCTCCTGGGCCCGTGCGTTTGCAATGTTACAGCCATCGACTGTGTAAAATATCTTTACTTCTGGCTGATTCTTCTTCTGAGAAAAGGTGGTACGCGGTACAAGAAGCAGGAAGTGACGTTCAGCCCCATGGTGGCCTTGTACCCCTGGGGGGCACCAGCAGCTGCAGGGCTGGGTGACCAGGAAGGAGAGGGTTTATGCCGGGCACATCCTCCATGGTGAGCCCGCCCGGCTGCAGGGGGAACAGCAGCGCTCCCAGGCCGTGCGCGGGTGCAGCCCTCGCAGCGAGGCACCTCTAGGCTTCCACTCACTGGATCAAGAACCAGCATCCGGTTAACGTGCCCCAATTTTCGGATTCTAAGCGCGTCACCGCGGGTCTGCCTGTTCACATGGAGCGACTGTCGCTTAGAGGAGACAGGCGCTGAGATCGGCCTCTGGCGGACCAAAGGGATGCAGCAGGCTGCAATTTCACGTCCTCTGTTTGACTGAATGCCGCTGGCTGCTAACAAGAGCTGGAGGGAACAATGAGGGGAGGTGCAGAAGCACTTCAGAGCTCCCTGCTGCCGGAATTCAGATGAACCTCTTCTAAAGGACCACGGTGCGCGCCCAGGCCCAGCTGGTAGACTGATTTTCACAGAACTGCAAAAGCTTTCAGGAATTCCTGGGACCAATATCCGAGGCAAATCTCATCCTGTTGTATCTACCTCTTTCCTTTGTAGCATCGGTGGCTCATTCATTCCTTCTCCTCGGAGGGGGTCTGGGGCCAGAATGCCACACAGTCTCCGTATTACTTACTGTCAGTTCCAAAAACAGTGGATAAATGTTGTGAGTGGCTGTGATAGCCATTACGTGAGAGATTTATTGATCCATCGAACAAGTTTTGAAAAGGTGACAATGGTCTCTTTCCCCTGCGCAAGCTTCCTCAATCACTTCTTTTTCTCTGTTGCGAGAACAGTTGTCCTGCAGCTAGCCAGAGTCCCCGAGGAATGTTTGGGAGGCCTCCAGGTCAACTTCTCCCTCAATGCTTGGTCTCCGCTTGCCCCGCCATGGGCCAACCTCTCCTGGAGTGAGGGGCGCTCCACCCACCCCTTCCCAGCACCACATCCCCAGGGGGCGCTCTGTCTGGTCATTCCATCCTTCAACTGAGTCCCTATGTGAATATTCAAGTTTTCAGTTTGCTATTTTTGTAGTCAAGCATAACAAGTTGCTTCTTCTTCCATGTTGCATTCTTCAGTACACTGTGGGCTTCCATTGTGTGCTATCTGGGTCTTCCCTTCAGGGTGCAAACATTCTCAATAGTTTACCTCTCTGCTCATTCATTCATCAAATATTTACTGACAATAGTATGTGACAGACAAGGCACTAAAATTAGCAAGGACAATGCCGTGCAGTCTGCCTTTCCACAAGCTCAGCCTGAAGAAAAATAGATAACTACCAAGCCACAATGCATGACTTAGGGAAGCACAAAGATCTCCAGTAACACAGAGAGTACCTTGCCCACAGAGCTGGAGTTACATAGCATCACCTGGAGCAAAATGAATCTAACAGCACACTGAAAGGATTTCACATGGTCCAGATTGGCCCCTAGGATGCAGGGACTGTCCGCCAAATGTAACTTCATAAACGTGATATACCACATTAGCTGATGAAGACAAAAAGCACAGTCAGTTCAATTGACATTCTTTAAAGAAATAAAGGGTACAAGCCTGTTCTCAGTAATTACAAAAATTACTAGTAATAAATTTAATGGTAGACATTAAAGGTCTTTACATTGGAAACTACATACCACTTCTTATAAAGATTAAACATTAACTGGGTGCCCTCGTACATGCCTATAATCCCAGCACTCAAGAGGCTGAGGCAGGAGGATCATTGTGAGTCTGAGACCAGACTGACCTACAAAGTGAGCTCCTGGCCAGCCTCATCTGCATACACAGTAAAACCCAAGATAAATGCATAGCATTGCCTTCAAATTAAAACCATCTTCATGGGCTGGGGAGATAGCTCCGTGGCACAAGTGCCTGCCTGGCAAGTGTAAGGTTGTGAGTTCAAACCCCGGTCCTGAAAAAAAAAAAAAAAAAAAAAAAAAAAGTCTAAAATCATCTTCACAGCAAGGAAGAAAAGGAAAGAGACAGCCAGTGAGCTGGGAGGAAATATTTGCAAGTCATGTATCTGATAAGGGATCAATATCCAAAATAACACACATTTTTTTGTTAAATCTTTTTGAGACAGCGTCTCGCTATGCAGTTCAGGTTGGCCTTGAGCTCACTTCTGTAGCCCAGGCTGGTCTCAAACTCGCACTGATCCTCCTGCCTCAGCCTCCCAAGTGCTGGGATTGCAGGCATGCACCACCACACTTGGCTTCAATATCCAAAATATATCCATATGTACAAGTAAAAATCACACTGAGATATTACCTCATATTTATTAGAATGAGCACTAACAGAAAGACAAAAGAAGTCCTGATTAGAATGAGAAGAAAAAAGAAACAGACTATGATCGGTGAGAATGTAAATAATTACAACTATAATAGAAAGTATTACCCAGAAACCCTTTTCTTAGTATTTACCCAAAAGATTTGAAATCAACATATGTAGGGATGCCTGTACTCTCGCACACATCCTGACACTACTCACAATGACAAAATTGTAGACTCAAACGAGGTGTCTATCAAAGAACAGGTGGACGATGACACTTTGTTTGTGTGATTGGATACCATTCAGTTTTTTAAAAACAGGAATATTATCTGCAGTCACATGGGTGGATATAGAGACTATTATGCTAAGAATTTTAAGGCAAATACTATATTGTTCTTGCTTGTATGTGGAGGCTAAATCAGTTGATCTCAGAGCCTGCATTATAGCTCAGTGGATGAAGCACTTGCTTAGGTAAGCACAGGGGCCAGGGTTTGAACCCTGGCTCTGCATGGCTCTCCAGACCCATCCCCAGACACGCTGAGCCAGCCATGGAGTCCAGGTATGATGGCGCACTCCTGAAATCCCAGCACTAGGGAGAAATAAATCAGGAGGTTCACTATAAATCCAAGCTGCATTGTGAGACTTTGCACCCAAAAAAAAAAAAAAAAAAAAAAACCTTAAATCGATTGATCTCCTAATATCAGATAAAAGAATGGTAGTTACCAGAAGCCAGAAGTTAGCAGAAATAGGGAGCTGACAGGCAAAATGACTGACTCCCCGAGAGGACGTAAGTCTGATTGGAATGTTTTAAGATCAGTTGCATAGTCTGGTGAACAGAGTCAATAACTAGTTTCTTTTTTTTTTTTTTTTTTTTTTTTTGAGACAGGGTCTCACTATGCAGTTCAAGCTGGCCTTGAGCTCACTTTTGTAGCCCAGGCTGGTCTCAAACTTGCACCAATCCTACTGCCTCAGCCTCCCAAGTGCTGGGATTACAGGCGTACTCCACCACACCCAGTCTTGGCGGCTGGCTCAGCAAGTGGTGTCAGGGGTCCAACCTCAGCCCCTGGCCTTGCCTAAGCAGGCACTGAGTCCACTGAGCTCTCTCACCAGCCCTCTTTCTGGCTTCCTTTGTTTTACTTTGTCTGTTTATTGGCCCTGGTACAATTTTCTCCCCTCAGGATTTTCCTACAAATTCCTTCCCCTCTATTGCCACACGCCTCCTTCTGTGGCGCCATGTCACTATTCTTGGTTCTCTTAGCCACTTCCACACCTGCATTTCCCTTTCCCTCTCCCTTCATAATGGAAATACAATTGTACTGTTTCAAAAGCCAGCACTCTGCCACTTTGCATGTCACACAATTGGTAAGCCCCTATTTTCTAATTTGTAGTGGTCATGTTAACTGCTACATAAAGAAGCATTTTTGAAGAAAACTGTGCTCCCCCTTGAACTCTTGCAGTGCAGGGACAGCGAAGCGTTTCTCCTGACCTTCCGTCATCTGCTGACTATGCACGGTGTGAGCGCACACAAGACAGCTATCGCCCGGATTTCTGTTTGAGTAGTAACGCAATGACAGAGTGCAAGGAGAGCTAGGGTGAGGTGACAGCCTCATCATTTAATAGCCGCTTATTGTTTCTACAGGGGAATTCTGGCCTGGGATTCAGTATTGCTGGAGGGACAGATAATCCTCACATTGGAGATGACCCTGGCATATTTATTACAAAGATTATACCCGGAGGCGCAGCGGCAGAGGATGGGAGGCTCAGGTAAGACTGCTGTGTTAGAATTCCTTGCCAGCTGATCAGCTGCATCCGCGGGATAAAGGGGATACATTGGTACCCTTAAAGAAGGAGTTATGCAACATTCTGCACCTGAAGGAGAAGGTTGTCAAAGCAAGCATTCTGGGGCAACTGTACAGATTTCCTGCTATGTACTGAATTTCAACTGGAATTTAGTTTGTGTCTGTTGAGAGCTACCAAATGTGGCACTGGAACAGAAAGCTTAGAGGAAGAGACACAGGTGTATCTTTTGTTCTCATGGGGCCTTCAGTCTTATTGGAAAGAATAATAATATGAATCAATAAGCAAACGTAAAATACACGGACAGTGTACTCTGAGGAGTATCAGAAGATAATGCAGTGTTATACACAATGTATTATTAATGGGTTTAGCAACCACTTGCAAGGCTTTCTCTAGATGTTGAGGAGAGGGAGGGAGGGAGGGAGGGAGGGAGGAGAGAGAGAAATACAAGGGAAGGAGGCTGCTCCGTAGAAAGATTCCAGTCTCGGCATTAGAAGGTCACTAAGAACTCAGTAACTCTACAAACATGAGCTGGAACCCAGAGAAAGAGCAAGTCACCTGAGAGAAAGAAAGAAATCTGCCCTGACCTAGGAAAAGACTACGTGGTGAGTTCGAGTGGTTGGAATAGAGCCAGATGCTGCTGGGTGCTGGAGTGTGGCATCTGCTAGGCCATGCGCCACTTGCTGAAAAACCTAAACATTATTTGGGGAAGCAAGTGTCACCCAGATGGCCCAGTCAGTAAATAATAGAAAATACTATTACAGATTTAAAGCTCTGGCTCAAAGACTCAAAAGCTTGAGCTTCAAAAGTATATTAGATGAGGGCATGGTGGCACACATCTGTTCACCCAGCATTTGGGGGTTTGAAGCCAGGGGGTCATTGGGATCTTCGGGCCTGCCTGGGCTATAAAGTGAGCTCAAGGCCAGCCTGACTTGCACAGTGAGACGTGTCTCAAAAAGACAATAAGAAATTAGAGACTCAACAGGGGACAGTGACATACCTAATGCCATTTTTAGGCTGAATATTTATGTATTTATTTATTTATTTGTTTATTTATTTTTAAGGAGCATAAAAATAGTTAAAAGAACAGTAGAAACAATACAGAGTTTGACTAAACAAAATGATAGGAATTCAACCCTGGTTTTATATTGCATATTGTTGTCTTCAAATTGGTTGCTCAAGTTACCAAATATAAGCATGCAAAGTTGTTTGTTTTTTTTTTTTTTTTAAAAAAAAAAAAAAAGGAAAAAAA
>PVJA010025175.1:0-16220 GCA_004027025.1 Myocastor coypus
CTTTAGACCACTGAACTATCCTGCCCGGCCCCTAGAAATTATTGATAACATTAATTTAATTTCCTACTTTAAATTTCTTTTGAAAAAAATCAAAATTTTTCTGCATATTAAGTAACTGTCTAGATGTTATGTGTTAGTTTTGTTTTTTATTTCTTGTAGATTCAATGTAATTATTTCATACAAAAATGTAGTTGACATTGGAGATACTATAAAGGTAACTGATGAAGTTAGAATCTTTCTTAAACTCACCTAAGATTTCCACTGATACTTATGAAAATTAACTAATACTATGAAGAAAGGACAAAATTGAAAGAGATTTTCATTAGTTGATACCTCTTGTGTCTTGTAGTCATTATTTTAACATCTAATACTTCCATTTACAGATATTTCACCTTCTTAGAAAAATCTAATATCTTTGATTAAAGCAATAATGTATTCTTTATTTGCTCATGTAGAAAAAATAATGGACATGAATGTAATTTTTAATAGTTAACACTGCATATTGAACACAATAAAGACACAAATTATACATATATAGGAATGATAAATTTTTTAAAAAAAGATCATTGTAACCATATAGCAAACTGTTACGATAGAGTGAAATTTCATTATATTAGGTTAACAACTTTCTGAATCTAATAAAATATAAAACAATGTTATGCCTACTAATTGTGTTCTTTTCCAATATGCCATTACTTCCAGATAAAATATTAGAATACTAAAATATCAGAAAATTTCAAACAGAAAAGAAGTCCTAAAAACCAAAGTTAACAATTCCAAGCCGGGCATGGTGGCGCATGCCTGTAATCCCAGCACTCAGGAGGTTGAGGCAGGATCGGTGCAAATTCGAGACCAGCCTGGGCTACCAAAGTGAGCTCAAGGCCAGCATGAACTGCATAGTGAGACCCTGTCTCAAAAAGACAAAAAAAAAAAAGTTAACAATTCCTTAAATTTCTAGCTTCCAATTTCCTTTACCACTCATTATTGTCTCCATATTTTCCAAAAACAATTGTCAACAAAAACATAATTTATTTAGATATATAAAATTAAATTATAGAAAAATATATAATACTGCATTCATACATAATTTAATAAATAAATTGAAAAATTTTATAAAATGATCAAGAATTGAATAAACTGCTCTTGAATATATACATTGTGGGATTTATGATTTTCTATCACATCATTGTTTCAATTAGTCATTATTTTAAAATTGTAATTTTTAGATTGGTTAACATAGCATATCGCAGACAGTTTTATCATATAAAACTTTGAAAACATTAGACTTTGAAGATTTCTTTTGTATTTGATTCCCTATTATCATAAGCATAAAACTTGTAAAGACACTCATTTTACCTCACATATCTCAATGTCAGCAGTGGAGGCAATGTTACCTGCCTCTTGCTCAAAATCTCACAGGTTAAGGTATGAAAATCTTATTTCTTTCTAAACACTAAGGCAAAGACTTTCTTTCCAAATTTAATCAGGTTACCAGCAGATCTGTCTTCTTCCTGATTGGAGAACTGAGATCCATATTTTCCTTTCTAGTTTCTAATCTCAAACTTCTTTCGATGTGATTGGTTGGATAAAACCCTTGTTTGAAAAGACTCATTTGGTTAGAACAGTGATGCTCTTAAGAAATCAACTTTCACAGAATAGAACTGAACTACACAACATAAAATGGCCACAAGAATAAATTCTATCATAGTTTAGTTCCCAGGTGTTTTGCAGGGGTAGTATACCAGGAGGCAAAAAGCTTGACGTCTGTCTTCAATTTTTGCTTTCTAAATTGCTTCATTTGCTCACCTATCTATTGGTAACCACCTAAATCTTAGAACAGTATATGCTTCAGAAAAATGAGCCCTGACTAAAGTATAATTAGCTAAAATAACTTACAAACTATTGTTGGCTTGCATACATGAGAGTGTGGCTCTCTGTCCAAGTAGATAATGGTGTTTGAATTTTTTATCCAACAGCCTTAAAGTTGCTTGTGGTGATTGCTGAATTTATTCTATTAGACTATGCAAAGACACAAAAATTTATATTAGTGTTGACACTTTGGAAGGGTGAAATTATAGGAAAGACTGTAAGTATCATTTTTTCCATTTAGTTTTTATAATTGTTTATCATAACACAAATAAATTTATTGTACAATTAGAGAGACCATTGTTCACATTCATGACCTTAATTTTTTTTTTGTCTTTTTGAGACAGGGTCTCGCTGTACAGTTCAGGCTGGCCTTGAGCTCAGTTTTGTAGCCCAGGCTGGTCTCCAACTCTTGCTGATCCTCCCGCCTCAGCCTCCCGAGTGCTGGGATTACAGGCATGAGCCACCACGCCTGGCTTCACATTCATGACTTTAAAATACCACAACTGAACATGTATGGAATACTGTAAAATCTCATATAACATTGACACTTGAAATATATTACATTTTATCCTCTTCCCTATGTGTCATGATACTGCCTGAGTCTACAGGGTGGATAGCAAGGAAGCTGCAGTAGCTCAGTCTCACAAGTGACACCAGTAAGTATCATGGACAATGTCCATGGCTAAAAGTAAGTATCATGGACAATGTCCACATCTATGACATACTAGAACTTTGCACAATATCCTATTCCCAGACTATTAGAAGTTCTGATCATATATTTGCCATTTCAGTATTTATGTTACGTTTTACTCTTAGTAATTACTACCATGGAAACTTTTTCTTAGTTGCTATCTTTGTATATATTAACCTACATACTATGCGAATACTCTGAATTAATTACAGATTTGTGCATGATACACAAAATTCTGGCCTCTAAGATGGACACATGATTTGATTTGAATATTGGAATATTGTTTTGAAATATTTAAATTACTATTTAATTAATTTTCTGAATATTGTTTAATTATGCTTTTTAGTTTATGCTTCATACTGTATTTTTTACTTGCAATCTACTTATAAAACATGGTATGATATTTTCTCCTAGTATTAGAAACTTTAAAAAGAAAAAAAATATATATATATATATGTATGTATACCCAAGAGAGTTACAATAGATATACAGCTACTTTATATTAGTTCATTGAGAATAAAAGTTTGTACTACTATTGTTTAGACAAGATATCAAATCTACATCTTGTTCTTTGAATAATTACTATGAAGACAACAATATGCATAGTATTAATTATTTTAATTACTAACTTGTTTTGAAACTGTTTCATTGCTATTTTATCTTTTTTCTCATAATGAATAAAAATCTTAAAAAGAAAATATTACATTTTAAATATAAAGCTGTGAAAAATGATGAAAATTTGTATTGTTCATGTTTATAGAAAATAAAATTATCTGATTGTGTCCTTAAGTGTAATGTTGTTGATGAATCAACATTTGTATTTATAATCCACAAATAATTTATTTTTATTTATTTTAAATTTACTTTTTGATGTAGGATCTCACTACATAGTTTGACTCATAGTGATCCTCCTCTCTCAGCCTCCCAAGCACTGGGATTAAAGGTGTGAGCCACCATACCGAGATTCAGGGACAGCTCTGCATGTGTTACCAGGGATGGTCCTTGTTCTTGCCAGGCAGGAGCTTAGAACACTGAGCTATCTCTCCAGCTCTTTAATTTAAAGTATGCTGCCAAAGTTTAATTATAAAGTTTCTTATTCATAATTTTTTTTTTTTTTTTGGTGGGACCAGGGTTCGAACTCAGGACCTTGCACTTTGCCTAGCAGGCACTTGTGCCTCGGAGCTATCTCCCCAGCCCCTCTTATTCATAATTTTAAAAGGCACAATCAATACAAAAATCTCCTTTATAAAATGTGTAATGTGCATATGTATTGTCTATTGTAGAACAAACTGATTATTGATTCAGTATAAGAACTCAACTTCTTAAAGTATTCATATACAGTATAGAGACATATAGACACTACTCAGATATAAATGACTTTAAATACAACCTAATGCAACCTCACAATTTTGCCTGTTATATGCATATAATTTTTATTTTCAAATTCATACTTATATCTTCATTACTCAGGAACTGATTCTACAGAATTTAATAAATTAGGAAACCCAGTGATTCATTTGGACCATAATCAATGGTTTCACCTTCCATATGGCTCATCTCATTCCTTTAGCAGTCATTAAAGACTTCCCAAAGTCCGTAGGAAAATACATATTTCAATTTATACATTGATATGATCACATAGTTTAATAAAAGAAATATCACAAAATATTTCAAGAGTGCATGTAGAGCCTATAATATTCTTTTAAAAAGCCTTTTTATTCTACTTTCTAGTTTCCTTGCTTTTCCATAGCCAGAGACTTACAAGCAAACATTAATTTAAAAATTAGGTTATATTGATATGATGTCTGGATAACAGGCTCAACAATATTTATTTCTGCACTGAAGGTACTGAAGTTGTCAATTAGAGTTCTTTTTCTCTTGGAGAGTTAAATTTTTAATATTAAAAACATTAGGATGATAGGGTGGAGGTGCTAGTGATCGGAAGACGCATATTCACTGTCAGAATTTCTGTCATGTGTTACAGAACATGTTGTCTTGTGTCTTCTGCTAACTTCCCTGAAGAAGGTGTGGCTTACTGTTTAATTCATTCATTGGTTTAAATCAGCCTTTGATGCACAAATTTAGAGGATTTTTTAAAATTTTATTTTAAAGAAAATATAAAATTTCAAAACAAGATAGGAAGGTAACAATGTATTGTTATCTTTAGTTACACAGAGTGGAAGACATCAGCACTTAATTGTCAAAACAGTATTAGCACAAACTTGATTTATAATGAACTAAGAAATTTGTAGTATAGCTATCTTTTTATGTTATTTTATTTATTCATTTTTTTAAGCTCGCATGTCTGATTTATTTCACTTAGTATCTTCAGAAAGTGTAGTTGTTTACACATGTGTGCTACATTTTTATCCTTAATTATGGAAAAATAGTATTCCACTGTGCATAACTACCATGTTTCCTTTATCCATTCATCTATCGCTAGGCATATAGACAGTTTTTAAGATTTAGGTAGTATGAATTATGCTTTTAGAAAAGTAAGTGTTTACAGGGTTACTGGGTCTCACGACACAGATCAGACTTGTAGTGATCCTCCAGTTTTCAGCCTCCAAAGTGCTAGGATTATAGGTGTGTGCCCAGACTGAGTGGCCATCTCAGGCTACCCCAGGGGTAAGGCCCACACAGCACACTGGGGATCGAACGTTGGTTGTTGCACCTGTCTAAGCAGGTACTTTAGTCTGCTGAGCTATCCGGCTTTCCCAATAGTATAACTATCTTCATTATATCTTTTCTTTGGAGCTAATAAATGCAGCTCTAAAAATCTATCACTGTTTTGATGATAATTGACGATTAGTATACTCAACTAATCAGCACTTTAGAGTACAGTCTAGCAAAAAAGACAAGCAGAAAAAAAAAAAAAAAACATTCAATGGAACATTTTCAGAACTTTTGTTTGTTTATTTATTTTTATGGCCGGCTCAGCCTGCCCTGAGGGCAGGGCTGGCACAGCATGTGGTACTGGGGATCGAACCACGGTCCCTGAAGTCGCCCAAGCTTTCCTAAGCAGGCGCTTTAGACCACTGAGCCATCCTGCCGGGGCCAAAAATTTTATAAAAACTAAGCGTAATAATAATGAAAATGATATCATGAGTGATATGTAATTATGTTTTTGTACATCATGTTAAGCATCTATATTATAGTAAATGTAATGCCTCATAATAGTTTCTTGCTTTTCTTGTCTGTTTCATTGTAACATGTTTTGAGAAGTGTGACTATCCGGAGTGTTTTAGCACAGTAAATAGTGCTTGCATTTTATTAAATATTTTAGTAAAAAATTAGTAAATATTGATTAATAAATTGTCAACTAACTTAAAATTTCATTGTCCCAAGCCCATTAAAAATTCTAATGAAGTATATATGTATTTGCTATTGTTTTCCTATTTTATTTATATAATCTTCAATTATAGAAGATTTGAAAACAAAAATTATTTTATAAATTTTTTATGTGATAATCTGCTATATGTTTTTTTTTTTGTCTTTTTGAGACAGGGTCTCATTATGCAGTTAAGGCTGGCCTTGAGCTCACTTTTGTAGCCCAGGCTGGTCTTGAACTCGCACCAATCCTCCTGCCTCAGCCTCCCGAGTGCTGGGATTACAGGCATGCGCCACCATGCCTGGCTTACATTTTATATTAACTGGAATTCAGAGTAATCTTTAAGTTTCCAAGTCAAAATACTAAGGAATCAACTTCATATTCAAATTAAAATAAGAGGATCTCAGCACAAGAGAATCTCATGTTTTGAGAGGTGCCTATGACATAGATATAATAAAGATATGCTCATGGCTGCAGGAATATATTTCTTGTAAAATGCATATGAACAATATGAAATAAATAACATTTTATGCAATATTGAGAGAATTTTAGGCCTTTGTTCTCTTTCTTATATTTCATGCTGAAATTTTCAGTAACTATTCTCATTCATGTAGGAAATATGATCAAATTTTTATATCTAAAAGTCAAAATAATTGGTTACTCATTGTTTATCTCTTTAAAAATTTAACACGTTAAATCTGTGGTGTCTTTTTTCTATGAGCAATGTATTTCTGTCTTTTTTAAAAAATGCATTTAGTATGGGTCTCACTGCACAGGTCGGAATTGTAGTGGTCTCCCTGCCATCAGCCTCCCAAGCGCTGGGATTATAGGTGCAAGCCACCATGTCCTTTGAACCCCAGTCCCTGCATCTGCCTAAGCAGATGCTTCAGGCTGCTGACCTATCTGGCCAGCCCTTTATGAGCAATGGCTTTTTGTTTTAACATTTCCAAGTCATGAACAAACTGAAGTTTACTTTTTTTTTTTTTTTTTTTTTTTTGCAGGACCTGGGTTTGAACTCACAACATTACACTCGCCAGGCAGGCACTTGTACCACGGAGTTATACCCCAGCCCCTGAAGTTTACCTTTTTCTTCAGTGCCTTGCTTTCAGTTTTGTTGTCAGTATCATAATGCTGACTTTTAAGGCACTTAGAGTATTATGGTTTACCCTAGCTGCTCCTACTCACTTTCAGAATAGCTCCATCTATTTTACTCACTTATAAACTGCCTGTCAAGTCAGAGCTTCTAATGTCATATAGAGGAGTGATGTGATTGCTTAAGTGTTATTCTTGCTTTCTGTATCTGTCACTTGACATCATGTTTCTATAGTTCTAGTTTTATTTATGAAACTTATAATTGTACTTTTGCCTCTTCAGTAATTTTTACTTATAGTTTATTTGTATGCTGAAGACAGGGGAGAGCTGTTGGATTTCACTAACCTGGATATAAATTTTATTACACTTTCAAAATTATTGCTAATAGTAAAACAATCAGATGTGAAAATCCCAGTATGGGACTGTGTGCTTATCTTTCAATTTACTCACTTATTCACTTTGTCATATTAGGCAATTTGCTTGACAACCCTGTGGTTCATGAAAACATAAGAATATCTGTTCCTAAGATTAATAGGAGAATTGAGCTTGTAAAAGTCAGATTTAGCATTTAAAATATTTGGGTTTTCAGCTGGGCGTGGTGGAGCATGTCTGTTATCCCAGCACTTGGAAGGCTGAGGCAGGAGGATTGGTGCAAGTTCAAGACCAGCCTAGGCTACAAAAGTGAGCTCAAAGCCAGTCTGAACTGCATAGTGAGACACTGTCTCAAAAAGAACAAACAAACAAACAAACAAAACATTTGCGGTTTGAGTTTAAGACATCTAGGTATTAACCAAATCTATTCCTACAAATTTCTAAAAGGTAGTATCAGGTTGGTAATAGCTTAGTTATCTTTGTACAAAAGAGCATCTTAAGCATGTTTGGTAAGATTTATCCTAGTGCTAAATTTTACAAAATTTGAAAAGTCCCATTAAGTGTATAAGCTCTTTATGTAAAATAAGAAAACAGGAAAAAAAAAAAAAAGCTTCATTTAAGAGTTATCAGACTACTACTAGTATTACTACCTACTAAAACCAAAATATAAGATCATAGACTGTCAAACATGAAGACAGGGAAATATGCCATCAGCAAAGGCAGGCTGAAAATGACAGAACAAAGCACACCTTCTTCAACTGAAAATATAATCATGAAGTTAAAAAAATATAGACCTAGCTTTATTTTATTCAACAGAAAAATTACAGATTTGAAAATAGTTTGATAAGTAACTTAAGAAGAATGAGAATAAGAGTCACTGCAGTTGAAATGAGAAGAAATGTCTTTGAAATAAAACTCAAGATTTTGGAAAATAATATATATATGTTTATTTAGTGTATTGTGTTATACCTACATATTTATTTAGATATGCATATATGTGCATATGTCTGCATATATTCTATATATATGTTTATTTATTAGCTAATAATTTTTCAATAAACAGGAAACAGAGACTTAATCAGACACATAAGGTACAAGTACTCACAAGCCACTTAAAGGAAAAGATAGTCATCCTTCATTGTAGTAACCTGAAACCCCTTAATAAAAAAGATAAGTGATACGTTGAACAGTACCAAGAAAGAAATGGTATGACGCACACACAATTGGGATGCATGAAAAAACCAAACAGCATTTCCTAGAAAATGATGATGCATGTTAAAAAACAATAAAACCAGAATTTTAGATGACAAAAATCATACAGATACATATACACACTCCAATACACTGAATATAACATCTTAATATGTTCATGAAATGTATACTAAAACTGAGTTTTTAAAATATAATAAAGCAATATGTACTATTTACTTTTATGGTGTTAAAAATTCCCATGTTTATCTATTCAGTACAGTGCAATTTCAATAAAAATGAAAAAATTGCTTTTGCTTAATTAGCAGTAACTGGTGATAGTTGTGCTAATGTGTGTGCGTAACTTAAAAAGAAATCTGATTTTTCCTTGAACTAAAATGAGTAGTCAGAAAATTCAGCCTGTAAAATATCAAGGCTACCAATCATAATATATGTGTCACATATTTATATGCAACTTTGTGTTGATAAATTGATACACAAGTGGTCAAAGAATTCTAGATAGAGGTTTAAAATAAAATGTATAGATATGGTTATTAACATTACAATCAAGAATCAAATTATAGAGCTGGAAGATAGCTCCGCAGAATAAGTACCTGTTTTGGCAAACACAGGGACCAGGGTTTAATCCCTGGTCCTGCATGCCATGCAGCCCCGCGCCAAGAGTGTGCTGAGCCAGAACACAGTCCAAGCTTGGCATATGCCTGTAATCCCAGCACTAGGAGGCTGAAAACAGGAGGATCACTACAAGTCCAAGCTGCTTAGTGTGACCCTGTATCAAAAACATAAATTCAAAAAAAATCAAATTATGCTGTTTAGGTCACTGATTTTTAGACAATTATCAGCAAAGAAAAATGACCATATGTTCCCTATTTTATGACAGACAGAATATTTATCATTTTTAATGAAAATTTTGAGTGTGAAATTTTATAGAGAAATATTTTGCCATACTTGATATGGAAAAATTAAAAATAAAGGCTATATAAATAAGAAATAAAAGCAATGAAAGAATTGCCAACAAATGAGCAAGCTATCTATGGAAACTGATATTCAAATGCAACTCCAATACTCTGTAAATGCGTAATATTTAAAATATGTAAATATACAGTTTTGGCCAGTATAGGGAAGAAGAGAAACCCATGTACTCACTCTACTGAGGGGCCTGAATATCTGAACAATTCAGCTGTGAACATTTCAGCAATATGTATCAAGGACATTTCAGGATATACAATTAGGAACAAGGAAGGTTACTTCTCAATTACCATCCTATGGAAAATTTTCCATTAACAAACAAGGAATCATGTTCATGTATGTTCAAAATAACAAGACTTATAAAACAACCTAAAAGTCAATGAAAGAATGATATGATATACAGTGGAGATAGAAGTTTTAGGATTAGAGTTATGTCTTCATTATGTCTTCTTGATATACAGAGTAGAGCACTAACATAAATAATATTGGAGGAAACTATGTTGAGGAAAAAGCAGTGAAATTTTCCACTTGTACAAATTTGAAAATGTGTAATCCAAAATAACATAAATTCAATAAGTTGTCATATTTCTATCATCTCCAGGTACATTATCTTCTTCTACAGAGAAAAAAAAAATCACATTAAAAATCTTGTTAGTCATATTCATTTCCAGATAGAGTTCTCTATGATTTAAAATGTGCAATATAATTCATACCTGTATGATTTAAATTCAGTACTAAATGAAGAAAATTCAGCCACCATGTAGTCATTTACCTGACCCATTTAGAAGTCCCAAGCATCACAAAGCTCTGACACAGCCAGCGCTTGGCAGCACTGGCAGCAGACCTTGGATCCAGCTAAGGCATTGCGCTCCCAGAGGCATCAGTTCTTGTAGAATCTTATCTCCATGGGTGCACTAGGAGCACTGCACCAAAGATAGACACTGCATCCAACTCCAATGCCTAAAAATTACCCAAATCTACATTTAATGAAGTACTTTGAAGCTGTGTTTTTAAACACTTTTTTTAAAGATGTATGTAGTACAGGGTCTACAGGGTCTCCCTACACTGATAGGACTCACAGTGATCCTGCTATTTTTATCCTCCAAGTGCTGGGATTACAGGCACAACACCATACCCAGTCTCAGTCATTGTCTAAGTGCACCCCAGGGGCAGGGCCAGTGCAGTTTGTGATTCCAGGAGTCAAACTTCAGCCTCTATGCTCACCTAAGCAGGCCCTTTAGTCCACTGAGATGTCTGGCCAGGCCCTTAAACACTTTTATCACATATGACATCTATTTTTTTACATGGTATTCTGAAACAATATGTACCCGCTCATCTCTGAAAGTAGTCAATACTACTTGACTCAGGGCCAAGGAAATAACAGTTAAAGCTTTAGTCAAGTCATGGCACACTGGTTAGAAAACTTAACCCTGGGGATAGGAGATGCCTACTTGGAACTGTCATTGCAAAATTGACTGGGTAAATATTTGTACAAAATTTAATAACCATTAGGAGGTTAATGAACAAAATCCTTATAGATCTTTTTAGTTGAATCCTTTCTCACTTCCAGTAATAAAGTATGGTTACACATGTCAATCTGATAGAAGGCAAGAGCTAAAAATAAATATAGAATTGTTTTAAAGATATAAAGTGCCCAAAATGATGTTTTCCTCAATTATCATAATTATATAAGACCTATATAAAATTTAAAATACAACATTCAAAATTCTGTGAGACAAAAAGGAATTTGGTTAGTAAGAAACATACAGAAGACATAAGTATATCTGTTATGTTTGTGACTTTCAAATATTATGCAGTAAATGTCACAAAGTATTAAGCTGATTTTTTAATTGGGCTTCCGGGATAGGACTCTTGAAATATTTTAATTAAATATATGTAATTAAAATAATTTATTGGCTCATGGAGTAATATTTCCAGCAGTTGGCTGGAACCTTTCCCTCACATTTTAGAGATTTTTTTTAATCTCCTTCTGTTGGCTTTATTTTCTTACTGGATTAGACACAAAGGGCAAAGAGGGTTTCTCAGAAGACACTTATCATCCCAGTTTGATGTTTTCAATGCAATTGGACAAATCTACAAATTTTCCTGACATGTAGAATAAAGCTCTCAATCAGTCAGAACTGAAAGGGGATAAAATGACACTGATTGAATTCTACTAACCTCAACTAACTTTGGAACTTGAAGTAGCTTTCAAAATACTAAAACTTCAGGCCTCAAAACTCAATAGTTGTCAAACTTGGGGCACATATGGGCCTTACCGATGAGCTAGGATGGGAAAAAGAGATGTTACACAAATGACCACCTCATATGAACTGAAGAGCTTCAAGTTCTTCTACAGGCTGATCCCTTGGTCTAGGTTCTGAAAGCTTGGCTCCTGAGGCAGTAGCATTAATACTATGGAAATGTATTACAGTTGTAGGGCTTCAAATTATAACCCAGACCTTCTGGATCAGAACGGCTAGCTGCACAGAGCCATCTGTGCTTCAAAGTCATTGCAGTTCATCGAGCATGGACTAAAGTTAGAGAATTCTTATTTTATACAATTTTTCCAAAAATGTTCGATACTGTGGGCATTTCTCCTGACTGTATTTAATAGTATTATTCATAGAAATGGCTTTTCATTAAACATGCATGCAATGATAAACACCATCTCTACTATGTTCTCATAAGAACATAGTGATTCTAACTGTGAATTTGACTATACCCCAAGCTCACTTGTATGGTTCCTTTGCCTGCTTAGGAAAGTTTAGGCGGCTGCAGGGACCACAGTACCATCCCCGGCACCACATGCTGTGCCAGCCCTGCCCTCAGGGCAGGCTGAGCCGGCCATAAAAATAAATAAATAAACAAAAAGTTCTGAAACAAGAAAATAATAAATAAAATAAAATAAAATAAAATAAAATATAATCACTTGGGCTTCGCAGGATGGCTCAGTGGTCTAAAGTGGCTGCTTAGGAAAGCTTAGGTGGCTGCAGGGACCGTGGTTTGATCTCTGGCACCACATGCTGCGCCAGCCCTGCCCTCAAGGCAGCCTAAGCCGGCCATAAAAATAAATAAACAAACAAAACTTCTGAAACAAGAAAAAAATAAACAAATAAAATAAAAAATTCTTTAAAAAATAAAAATAAAAGTAAAATATCATCACTTGCTATACCAATAATATAAACCTGACCTTTTTCTACATATTTCATGTTTCTTGTGTCTTTTTAACTTTTGAAATTTTTAGTAATGATTTTATGACTAATTTAGATTATTATTCATTGTTCTATAATGGAGAAGTTCATTCTTTTCAAGCCAAATTTATCTTTTAAAACAAATTCTATTATTCATGCTTTGGTGTGAAGTAGGTCAATTTCCATTCCCAAATCCAAAGTTATTAACATTTATGCTTATATTTTCTTATGGCAGTTTTTCTTGGTTTTAAATTTCATATTTAGGTCATCATTCTGAAGCAATTATTGTGCACTGTGGGTGGTAAAAGTGCTACTTATTATTTTGCTTGTAGAAATTTGGTTACCCCAGAATCAATTAAGAAACCATTTTTTTTTCATATCAATGCTCTTGGTATCCTTGAAGAAAATCAACTGAACAAAATATTTGATTTAATTTCTACAGTAGGAGATCTATTCCATTGTGCTACATGTTAGCCTTTGGCCATGCTACAATGTTTGGATTACTGTCCTTTTATAGCAATTTTGACATTGTAAAGTATAAATCTTATACCATTGTTCATTTTTTACATTTTATTTTTTATTTGTTTACTTATTTGTTTATTTATTTATTTGTTTTTGTGATAATAGGGATTGAACTCAGGATCTTGCACTTGCCAGGCAAGCACTTATTCTACTGAGTTATCACCCCGGCCCTTTTTTTACATTTTAAAGAGCATTTAAAAAAGTAAAACATTAGAAATGATACAGAATTTCATCCAACAAAATGATTAAGAATTCAACAATGCTTTTCATATTACATACTGTTTTCTCCAAATTAAGTGTTCAGGGGGCCCAGCAGGATGGCTCAGTGGTCTAAAGCGCCTGCTTGGGGAAGCTTGGGCGGCTTCAGGGACCAATGTTCGATCCCTGGCACCACATGCTGCACCAGCCCTACCCTTGGGGCGGACTGAGCTGGCCATAAAAATGAGTGAATAAACAAACAAGGATTCTGAAATAAGAAAAAAAAAATAAATAAAATAAAAAATTCTTTAAAAAAATTAAGTGTTCAGATTACCAGATATGAGTATACAGAGTTGGCCATAAACATTAGAAAGAAGAAAAAGAAATTAAGCATGCTCCTTTGAATAGAGCAGTAAAAATCAGCCGTACAATTGTTCTTTTTTCAATGTTATTTTAGCTATTGTTATCCTAAAGATGCCATATTAATTTCAGGATTGGTTTTAAATTTTCCACAAAAACATATTGAGCTAATTTTGAGAGGAAGTGTATTTGTGTGTGTGTATTTCAATTTTCTATAAGTTACTTTAGTGAGTGCTGATGCTGTAATAAGGCTTCTCGTATATTTTAACATGGTTTATCTTTCATCAGCAATATATTTTGCTTTATTTCTAACACAGCAGCATTTAGGTGGAAAGTTTAATTTCATGTAATAAAATCACACTTGCTTAATTAAGGTGATTTTAGTATGCATTTTAGAAACTAATTATTGTTTCATTTGTTTGGCTTTGTTGTCTTCTAATTTCTTTCAGAATTTATTGTATATTTTCATGGAAATATGGCTAATTTAATGTAGTAAGTAGAAATCTTAAGGAAGTTGATCACCAAAAATTTATTCCATGGTATTGAAGAATCCTATTTCTTTTGCATATATAGTAACTATCTCACACTAGTGCTCCTTTGTCACTGCTTTGAAGGAATATATACCTTGTAGGTCACTTTTTTGTTTTTTGTTTTTGCGGGACTGGGGTTTGAACTCACAACCTTGCACTTTCCAGGCAGGCACTTGTGCCATGGAGCCATCTCCCCAGCCCCTTGTAGTTTTTATTATAGCACAGGATATTAACTGATAGCCTGTTATTTATTTTACATCACTATTTTTCACACATGCATATGTTCAAAATAAATTTATGTAAAATTAAAATGAATACGGTATTTAATGTTGGATTTCTCCAGACTTAATAAAAGTTATTGACCTTCCAGTATACTGTGATACATATTAATGTAAATATTAATGTGATAAAACAGTGAAATCTTGATTTGTGAGCATAATACATCCGAGAATTATTCTTGTACTCCCTTTGTGTTAAAAGGGAATTTCCCCATAAAAAATAATAGAGAAAACAGATGATTCATTTCACAACCAAAAATATGCATAGTCATAGGATTGTAACAGTAAATAGAATACTAAATAATGAAGAAAATACAATATATAAAGAAAGATATAAGGGCTGTTGAATTACCTCAGAGGACTAAGCACCTATTTAGGCACATACAGGGACCACATGCCCCACGGGGCGCTCTGGGCCAGCCACCAAGAACTTTGATACATTTCTCCTTAACATCATTGCACATTCATGTTATCTATGTGCAGTTATTTCCACATATAAGTCAATCTTCATTTTTATTTTCACCAAATATTTTGAAATACTGTCTATTATGAAAATAAAGACATACTGAAGGCCCAAAATTTTGTGCTATTCTTTTTTCCAATATAATTCCCAACAAATCTAATCATTCTTTGATTCTGAGCCAACACAAGTAAACATAGAAGTCTCAATGCTACTTTTTCATAGAGAAACCTACTTCTATACTTATTTTCTGGCTGATATGTAGAAATGTGAACTGTAAGCATGCTTCTTCAGTTGGCAAGTTGGAGCACATTTATGAACACGAATAAAAGGTTTTCATTGTGCTTAAGCAATGGTACATACGTTCAACTTACACTTACCAGGTTTTCCTCCTACACACCTACAACTTTGATGCTAGATAAGCACAAAATGCCTGCAAAACTAGTATTAAATTAAAAATGCTGAGCACAGAATCTCTATTGATCTCTTTTGGTAAGTCACTGTTTTGTGCAAATTCTCACAACTTACTATGGAAGGAATTAAAGAATTCTATTTGATTTTTCAAGGAAATAACTTGTAGGCTTAAACTTGGCTTCCTCCAAACAATTCTCCATATTCCTTTAATTTTGATGATTCCCTTATTCATTTACTGTCATAATTCACAAATATAGCTACCTTAGTTCAGTTACCATAATGTCCTCAAATTTTATATATGATGTTCCAAGCGTGAGTTTTTTCAAAGATGAATATAAGCCATATCTGCCATATTTTCTTTTCCCATTTATCTGTCATAATCAAAGGATTATGATGTTTTCACATCTTTGCTACTATGAATAACAATGCAGCACTCATGAATATGAAAATTAGATCTCCTTGAGATCATTATTGCTATCCTGTTGAATAGATATCAGAAATGAGGCACTTCAACTTTCAAATTTTGAAAGGAATTTCATACTGTTTTTCATTGTCCCTCAGACATTCTGTTTCTTTTTTTTTTTTTTTTTCTTGTTTCAGAACTTTTGTTTGTTTATTTATTTATTTATTTTTTGTGGTTGGCTCAGCCTGCCCTCAGGGCAGGCCTGGCGCAGCTTGTGTTGCCAGGGATCAAACTGCGGTCCCTAAAGCCACCTAAGCTTTCCTAAGCA
>PVJA010025175.1:16320-31130 GCA_004027025.1 Myocastor coypus
CTTAAAACACACACACACACACACACACACACACACACACACACACACACAAACACACACACACCCCAGAATCCAGGGAAACTTTTGGAAAAAAAAAAAAAAGAAAGCGTATTCAGTGTGCTGATTGTGGCAATGGCGTCATGGGCACATGTGAATGACTCATCAAAAATTGTGGTCAGTTCTCTCTTAACAAAATTTAAAGCATCATAGTTGCATCCATAAGTGTATGCTAATTTTGTGAGTCCTACCTTGGAAATCAGAAAAAAGTGTCAATGATCTTGGAAGTCCTTGACATATTCCTATTCACCAAGACAGCTACCATTTATAATTTTTGAGAGAACTGTATTACCATCACCAGCATCTTCGCAGGTTCCTTTTCAGAGCCATCCACAGTTGCGTGATTCACTAAGGACAGAATTTCAGTGTGCCATCGTTACAGTTGGGTTCTACTCTTCTTTTTTTATTTTTTTAATTTTTACATTTTGTACAGGGTCAGACTATGCCGCTTGGACATATTTTTAGCCTCCTCACCCCTGGGATTACAGGCATGTGTCACTATGCCCAATCTTGGTGGCTAGCTAAGTACACCCCAGGAGCAAGGCCAGTACAGTATGTGGTGCCAGGAAATTAACCCTATTCCTGCACTGGCCCAAACAGGGTCTTAGTCCACTGAGCTGTCTCTTTGGCCCTTACTTTTCATTGCTTATCAATAAAAATAGGTTTCTAAGGAATAATAAATCATGATTATCTCTAATCCTTTATGTATTTCAATACATAACCCTAAGTGAAATAAAACTACATTTGAAATATCCATTGGTGTACATTAAACTGTATTAAAGGTATTTTATAGTATTTTTTGCCCCAAGAGAAGGAAGTTTTTTCTCATACTGCATTAAATAGGAAACTGATTTTTACACATGATTTTAAATTTTATTACAAAATAATCAGAAAAAAGTAAGTTCTTAGGATAAATATTAAACCTAATTTTCAAAACCATTTTGTTAGTCATTTCAAATATAAATTTACTTAGTAAAATTAATTATTTGGGGTGTCAATTCATTTCTTAATGTATTTGTTATAATTTTTCTTGGTCATTTCATTGAGTTTGCTAAGTCCAATGGAAGTTTTCAGGTTTTGGCTTCGTAAGTTATTCTAGAGCTTAAATCCTTAAAATAATCATTAATATATTTACTCAGTACTTGAAATGCTATTTCTTCCATGTACCTCCATTATTTTACTTCACGCCATTATTTTCTTTTTCATCTCACAAAATAAAAGCTGTTAAATTAAAAGTTTAGGGAATGTCATATCATTTTAAGATATATTACCTTAATTCATAATATCTGATTTGACATGAATCTGTAAGTTATGTTATTTATTTATTTTTAATTTCACAAAAAGGCATGTAATGAGTATTATGAAATATACATTTACTTATATTACATTTCTCTTACCAGAAAAAACACAAATGACTACATTCTAGGACATAAAATCTATTAAATAAGAACTCGTAGGCTCTCTGAAGCAAGTAGTACAAGTAGGGTTATGAATTTACTTTGCCAATCTATTGGATAAATTTATTTTTAGGTAAGGTCTTTTTTAAAGGAGCATGCAATAAACTTGGGAGCAGTAATTAGGCCCAGCTACATTAATTTCTAATCTAACTAACTTCATCTGATTCCTATAGCATGGATCCTCAGACATCTTCAAAATCTTTGGCATTTATATATTTAATGAAATATATAAAAACAAATATTTTAGTTTCAAAAGTTATTGTCATTTTTATTCAGAACTTTATAAAGTAAAATGTTCCTAATAAAACTTAAAGAATTAAATAATATTTTCATTGCAAAATTTGATTCATTGTTACTTAATTCAAATTTTAAAGTTAGAAAATACTCATAATAACAGATAAAGTAAGGTGATATTCTTGATAATTTCTGGAGAAATCCATTTCAAAAGCTAAATTCTTCTCCTAACCAATAATTGCGAATATGCTTTTACTAGAATATACTTAAACAACTTCAGAGCAATAATGCAGTCATTAGCATTTTACATAAAATTATTTTATTATCTAGAAAATACGTTGAAAGTATTAGATAGTGTAACATATATATTGTGGGCAATAATAGGTATCTAAATGCATTATTGTTCAAAATGTAAAAATGTTTTCGATTTTAACTTTCATATTTTTGATTTGAGTTTTCTGTGCCAAAATTGCGAACAATAATTTCACTAAAGCAAATAAAATATTCATTAAATATGATGATTTAAGGTACTTAAGGTATGAATGATGTCCATCAATGTTCAAGTGTACCAAGATATTATTAAGTTACAGCAATAATGCTGCAGGATAACCTATATGATGCAGTTCAATTTTAGGATGCAAGGGTAAACAGCATCACCCCCAAGATATTGAACTAACTTCTTTTGTCATATATGTGTGAATTATGCAGAATTCTACACTCACAAACATAATCAAGTAAAATTAAACCTCCTTTAACTGAGAAATTACTCTTACCCTGTTCTATAAATTACTTAGAAATAAAAAATAAACATGAATTCAATGGAAACAACCAATCATAAAAGCGTTAAATTTTAAATTTCATAATTTTTCTTGTAATTTTTTGGCTCTAGTTATTGGTTGGAAGACATCATTTAATCCCTTTTATTGATTAACAAACACACATACATACCCTTTATATTTCTGCTTCCTAGACTTCTTTCAGTATCTAATTCATCCATTCTTATAGCACATTTGAACTACAGGCAGATGATCAGAGACTACTATACCAACAATAAAATGATAACCCTTCTATTACTAGCTTCACTGGCTTTCCAAAGGGAGGAGAAAGCATGATGCCATGCAGAGAAAACACCTAAAGTAGGACTAACTGGAAACACTTCTGAGTGCTGGTGAAAGACCTGAGCTCATAGAACTAGATTCTCAGTTTAGCCCAAGCACTTGAATGTTTTTTGCTCTCTGCTTAACTGTTCTATATTTAACTCCTAACTGTTCAGTCCCTCCAGCCATCCTTCCCTAGATTCTTTAATTAGTTTTTCTCACCAAGTTTTTTCTTACTCCCCACTTTTCTTTACTTCATTAAGGAAGCTCAAAAATAGCCTTCAAAGACAAAATGTAGGTAAGAGGACAGAGGAAACATAGACTTGACATGTTGATGTAGGGTCTTACTACAGTTTGGAATCATAATGAGCCTCCTGGCTCAGCCTCCCCAAGGCTGGGATTCCAGGCTAGTGCATCATGCCCAGTTTCCAGCCAGCACAGTGCCCCAGAGTCAGGGATTGGTATGGTATGCCATGCCACACAGGTGCTTAGACTACTGAGCTGTCTCTCCAGCGATTGATTGCCTTTCTAATAAAGTACCATAAAAAAAAAAAAAAGTATCATGCAAGAAAAATAAATAAATAAATAAAATTAAAGAATTCTTTAAAAAAAATGGGGGCCAGGCGAGATGGCTCAGTTGTCTAAAAGCACCTGCTTGGGAAAGCTTGGGCAGTTTCAGGGACCTTGGTTCGATCCCCGGCACCACATGCTGCGCCAGCCCTGCCCTTGGGGTAGGCTGAGCCAGCCATAAAAATGAGTGAATAAACAAACAAAGGTTCTGAGACAAGAAAAAAATAAATAAATAAAATTTAAAAATTCTTAAAAAAAATAAAAAAGTACCATGAATGTAGAATGAAATAATGCTCATTAAATACTTTATACCTATGCAAGACATTAAAGTAAATCAATGATTTAGCCAGGCTGATAAACCCATTTTTTGATTCAATTCTTTCCCAATTTTAAAGACAGTCCACATCCTTGCTTCATGGAACTCTCCCAGACTAAACTGAAACGATCTCATAATCTCAACCTATGTTGCTGTCTTCAAGTCTTTATCTGACTCTCCTGGATCTCATTTTCCTTTTTGCAAACACTAAAACAGCATTAGGCTCACTCAGGTAGTCTAAAATAGTCTTTTCAAAATTCTTAATTCAGTGACACCTATAAAGTATTATCTCAAAAATTAACTGATCACAGTATATAGGGATTAAATGTGGACATCTTTGCAGAGCCGTAATTCTGCCTATTATTTTTTTAAAGAATTCTTTTTATTTTATTTTTTTTTTCTTGTTTGTTTATTCACTCATTTTTATGGCCAGTTCAGCCTGTCCCAAGGGCAGGGCTGGCACAGCATGTGGTGCTGGGGATCGAACCGCAGTCCCTGAAGCCGCCCAAGCTTTCCCAAGCAGGTGCTTTAGACCACTGAGCCATCCCACTGGGCCCAATTCTGCCTATTAAATAAAACACATACATAATCAGATATAAGTGAAAAAGAGCAAACACAAGACAGTACTGTCTTTTGTTATACTATACTCTTTTTTGAGGCTTCTCTATCTGCCCTTTGTCTTTCAAATTCCCTTCAAATAATATAGTATGGGGCCTGGCAGGATGGCTCAGTGGTCTAAAGCGCCTGCTTGGGAAAGCTTAGGCGGCTGCAGGGACCACGGATCGATTCCCAGCACCACATGCTTCACCAGCCCTGCTCTCAGGGCAGGCTGAGCCGGCCATAAAAATAAATAAATAAATAAATAAACAAACAAACAAAAGTTCTGAAACAAGAAAATAAATAACTAAATAAATAAAATTCAAAAATAAAATAAAATTTAAAATAAATAAATAATATAGTATGTAGGCGTCTTTTAATTTATTGTTGGTAAGGGCTTTCGAGGTAGCAACCATGTTTTATATTAAGTTCTGATAATTAATTTTATCTTTTGTTTCATTGAATGATTTTCAACAAACACCACTGCTCCATAATACCTATTTTCAAGGTTTTATATGTATCCTCATTAATTTTGTACTATTTTTCCTTTTATTTTCTGTTCTCCATTTGTTTCTATTTCTGAAGAAAGCATCTGACTTTATTAGTCTTCCTATTAATTTCCGTATTCCTCTACTTCAGTCTAGTAGTGATTTTTTTTCCTACAAGACAATTGTCATTTTTTTGTTTCTACTTTCTGTGCTTTATCACAATATATACAATTTCCTTTGATAGTGTTAAATTAGACATACTCAATTTAAAATGTTTCCTTCCTTAGTTTTGCTTATAGTAATTTGTGTTAGTTAATGCTACCTTTCATTAAACATAGTGAAGTAATGTTTTTATCAGCACTAGATGTCTTCAGCCGCTTGATGATCTTTAATTTAGGTATTTTTCATTTTATTTCCCTTTTATTTAATTTTATTTATTTATTTTTTTCTTGTTTCAGAACCTTTGTTTGTTTATTCACTCATTTTTATGGCCGGCTCAGCCCACCCCAAGGGCAGGGCTGGCGTAGCATGTGGTGCCAGGGATTGAACTGCGGTCCCTGAAGCCGCCCAAGCTTTCCCAAGCAGGCGCTTTAGACCACTGAGCCATCCCACTGGGCCCCTTTTTTCTTTTATTTAATTTTATTTATTTATTTTTTTCTTGTTTCAGAACCTTTGTTTGTTTATTCACTCATTCATTCATTTTATTTTCCTGTCCACAGATACTATGAACACTGCAAATCCTGGAAGCTCAGTAGCTACTGGAGTTACTGACCAGTACCCTGCTCTCCTGAGTGTATGATGAAAGTAGAAAAAGACAAGTAAAATGGTTTCTAGAGAGTCTAGCAGGGTCAGAGTTCTCTTGGAGATGACAGGAACACTTCTCTGGATTGTCCCTATTTATTAGGTTTTAATAATTTGAGGAGGCACAGGAAATGGAGGGTAAATCTGACACAAAAGCCATGAAAAGGAGCAGGCCTTGGGAGGTAAGAGCAAAGACATTCTAGGCAGTAAATCATGCTAATTAGGAGAACTGTTGATCTCTAAGTTTGGCAGTTTATGGTCCTTGAATCCTCTGCGGGAGTCAGCAGCCCCTAACTGCAGCATTGTCTTGTCTTTACAGAGGGTGATTATGCACTGTGAACAAGGCCAGAGGTAACTTCACAGTCAGCACATCCACTCTGATGCATTCTGTTCCCCAAGAAGTAGCTGCTGAAAATATTATTTTATTTCTTATACACTGAATGGACTCATCCTTTCAGAGAAGGAATACTGTGCCATCAGCCATCTAGCTCATGGAACCTTTTTGAGTTTGCCCCTTAGTCTGCAATCCTGACCAATATTCTCAGTTTCTGCTAATGTTTGGAACCTTAATAGCCTGCAGCCTACAAATTAAACAGTTGGTTCCAGAGTGGTGCTGACAGGCAGTGCTGGAAGAGAGGTAGGACTTAAATGAAGTCTTTAGTCACTAGGATGTTCCCTGAAGGGGACCGTGGTACCCCAGATTCTTCTTATATGTTTCTTTTTAAATTCAAGGCCATAGGGCAAGTGGTTTATTCTCTTTTGCTCTTCTATCATTTATGCTGTTTTGCTACAGGCCCAAACCCACAGGGCCAATGAACCATATCCTGGAGCCTCCAACCTGAGCCAAAATCTCACATATTTTGACAAAGTAACATAAAGCTAATAAGCCAGTCACCATTCACCCTTCTACTGCCACAAAGACTTGTACTTTTGTCAAGTATTATGAGAATTTTTAGACCTGCGACTGGATTCTTCATGGTTCTTGCTGTAATGAGATTAGTTGCACAAATTCAGTTAGGTGTTTTGACATGCCAGTATTTTTTTAGGCAGATTACTCTTGAAAAAGTGACTGTAAAAGCGAAAGAAATCAGAATCATGAAGAGCTAGATTTGGTCTCCTGCATTGGGTAGCAAGTTTTCTCAACACCATTTGTAAAAAAAGGCTGTTTTTTCTGCAACATGTGCTTTGGCACATTAGCAAAAACTAGATGTCTGAATATGTCTAGGGTTGTTTCTGCATCTTTTATTCTGTTCCATTTATCAGCAAGTATGTCTTGTGACAGAGCCATATATCTATCACTGCAGCCTTATAATGTAATTTGAAATCCAGTCTCCTGCTTTGCTCTCATTGCTCAGCATGGGTTTTGCTATTCCAAATTGCTTCTGGTTCTCTATAAATGCAGGATAGTTTTCTATAATTCTGTGAAGAATGCTACTGATACTTTGATTGGGATAGCATTTAATTTATGCATCAGTTTTGTTCATTGAGCCATTTTGATAATGTTAGCTTTGCCTATCCTGGGACAGAGGATACCTTTCAATTTTCTGTTGCTCGCTTTGATCTTCTGGGGGCGGGGGGAGTTGTTTTTAGTTGTTGTTGTTGTTGTTGTATTTTAGGGAAGGGTCTACAGGGTATTTGGGGTCTCACTACTAGGTTGGACTTGCAGTGATCCACCTGTTTACAGCCTTCTCCGAAGACCTGGGACTACAGGTGCGCACCAGCATGTCTATTCTCAATTGTTGTTTCAGCATGCCCCAGGGTCAGGGCCAACAGGGCAGGCCCTGTGGTCTTCTATTTTGTAATAGTATATTTTTTGTTATACAGTGCTTTTGCTCCCTTTGTTAGATAATCCTTTTTTAATTCAAAATTTTATGAATGATATTGCTTTATCAGTGGATTCATGCACTAAAAGAGGAGCTATTTTATTCTTGGCTTTCCTTTATCTTGAGAATTCCATTCATTCAAAATTCTCAAATTTATATCAATTAAGTCTAAGTTCAGTGACACCTAATAGGAAAAATTTGTTAGAGCTAATACACATGCATATACTCACAATATTATTTTTCTCATATTAAAAAGACTGAGAGTTATTAGTCCAGGAAGACATCACGATACTATAGTCATCATGAACCCAATTTCCTTCTATATTTATACTCCGTCAATTTTAAGATAGTGTTCATAATTAAAACTACCTAATTGAAAGTGAATGACACACCTATATGTTCCCTCTTTCTGGCAGAAAAACCAGAAATCAAGGAGAAAATATGCTTGTAATAGAGACTCCTATAAAGATACTTTACAATGCGTCCACTTACTAACTACTCCTGACATACATTGGTTGAAATTTACAATGACATCATTATTTATTCCTAGGAGAAGGGACAGAAATTTGTCTCCAGCTCACCATACTGCCAACCAAACAAAATTGAGTTTAATAATTTAAATCAGTGGCAAAAGTGCTGCTGCCATGCTATGCTAATCTCTAGTCTCTTGTTCAATGAAACCCTTAGTCTTCAAACTACATGTCAGTGACACTCCCCACGCCAGAAAAAAAACAACATTTCACAAGACCTATGCAAACATCAGCCATATCTCAATACTAGGAATAGAAATTTCCTTTCTATAGTAAAACCCTATTTATTTATACACTCAAATAAGTACTTGATAGCTTGTAGTTTTTATCAAGTGCTTTGGTGTTAGATGCTTTTTCAAAAAGCAGATGCAAGCTCAGGCGCAAATGGCCACAGCAAGTTAACCTCCTAGGAACTGCAAGCTGATTCTTTGGACACTGGGCTTGAAATATATTATTTTAACATAAATCAAAATTAGTCATACTTTTTATTATTTAGTCTATTTCTCTTCTTAATAAATGTTCTTATAACATACAATTACATAATTTATGGTCCTACGTTTTACCATAAGTTTTCAAAATTCACAAAAAGAATACTAAATCAATAATCTGTAGCAACAAAAATGATATTTGAGATTTTTAACAGTCTAAATTTGAGTTAAATGGTTTCCATTACATTATTCACAAGTATTCTAAAGCTCTTTGTTTTGTTGTTTTGAATTAACCATAACCACATTAAAAATAAATCACTTGAAATTACAACTGGATTTCCTAATAAAAGTCTAAAGCTTGAGTATGCCACTCTCCCTTGTCAATGTATGCATTATCATATTAACTATTTGTGAAGATTGTAATAACTTCATCGACATAATTTATAGCAGGATGATTTTATTAAGTTCTTTATAATGTCAGAGTTTTGTATTATATCTTAAAATTCATTAAAAGTATAATAAGATATTAAATAGAATATACATGTTTTTATATAAAGAATGTTAATAATGGGCTGGTAGGCTCAAATATTCTGTTAAGTGTGATGACCTCATTTGAGTGATAAATTGTTGAGATTAGTTCTGTAATTCATTATAGTCAATTCTTTTGAAAATTGTAATAGATATTTCAGTGAATTAGAGGATTAATCTAACAATCTGCCAAACAAGGTAACCTGATAGTTTGAAGCTTTCCTGAGCATAATGTAATTTTAAACCAAGAGTGATCATATCCCATGAGCAACAAATTGAGATACTGCATGTAACTTAATTTTCTATGGTAATTATATTAATGGAATAAGATTTTAAAAGTATCTCAAATCCATACATTAGTCAAAGAACACTTTAATTGATCCCGTAAATTGGGGCTAGTTTAATTGTTTAAATTCCATAAAGTGCTTGTATTTAAGAAATACTTTATCAGTACTATAGTAATCAGTCCTCCTTAATCTATTTTTTTAAAGCTACTTTTTTAAAAAAAAAAATCTGCACCATCTGGGCCAAGGCACACAGCTGTGGGTCTCTTATTAGTAAATTGTATCTTATAAATAATCAGGAGAAATTGCTGAAGTTGATTGAGGGAATGCAAATGACTAGGAAAGGATTATACATCCAGATAGTATTTGTTCAGTTCAATGTGACATTGTTTTCTTTTGTTAGGAACAAAGGCATCACATGGTTTCTGACCCAAACAGAAAAATCAGAAAATGAAATGAATCCTATTTATTACTACATCAAGCAGCACACAAAAGAAAATATATACATAGATATGAAGTATTATCTCAGCTGTATGAGTAAGGGGTGTGTGTGTGTGTGTGTGTGTGTGTGTGTGTGTGTGCATGTGTGTAGGGGAATGTGTGTACACAGAAGAGTTGAACTGAAATGTGAGGATGCATAAATATTTCTAAGTTATATGGAATTTTCACATTGTTCTAATGACTCCTAAAAATTTATAACATGACTTCAGTATTGAAAATGCATCTTCACCCGTAAAAGTAGTTCCAAATGCAAAAGTACACCTTGTATTCCAAAACACCCTTATTTACCATTTGTTGTACTTCAGTCTCTGAGAACTGTCCTTAGCCTGGACAGGTGTAATCAATTGGTGCAAGAACCACCACCCTGGACGTTTTATGTTTCCTTGGCTCATAACAGTGACTCCCATGTTGTGCATAAATCCAAAATATGTTCCCACCTCCCTTACTTTGAAATGTTGTACCTTCCCCTTACTTCCTTTTTGGAATTTAAAATAACATACTAGAACTGAAATTTAATTCTGCAGAATTTTGTAAAGACCATTGATATAATGTATAAAGAACTGATTAATGTCATGATCTTTAAGTAAGCTACTTTCCATGAGTAGAAGTATCAAATGTGAAAGTCAGAACATTTATAATGTCCAAAATAATTGAACTTAATACTTATTAATTACCTATTATATTCTAAACAGCATTCTTTATGTTAGGGATTCACTTACCCTATAATATTAATGGACATATTATGAATAGCTCCCATCACTCTGTATTTTTTCATATAACAAAGTCATCTAAGTATGAGAAATTTCTTACCATTAATGTGTCACAAGCCTGGGCTTTGTGCAGAGACACACTCTTTCTGGTGTCCATCCCATGGTATCAGCATTTGACACTTGGATGTGCAATTTTTTAATTAATCTCACCAATAAAGTTACACACTTAAAAGTAGTGTGAAGGTACCTGGCAGAGTACAAGAACATTAAGAATTTTTAATTGTAATATAACTTCGAATCTTTGGGAAAAATGTTAGTGATCATAACATATTTTTCTCAGATCTGAAATATGAAAAAGTCCAGAGCTGCGACACAACACACCATTGGAGAAATCACTATCATAAGATCATAAGAGCTGAAAAATCACATATCATGATTCAAAGAACCTTCTGTAACCTGACCCATTCTAGGTCAGTGAAGATTTGAGAATGAATCTGGCAATTTTCTAAGTTACCAGTGACAATGACATCAGCAGGTAGTGGCTGTTCTGTTGCTCAGAAGGAGCCTGCACATGTCTCTCAAAATCCAAACCATAAGTCTGTCCATTGTTGCTTCCTGTACACCCCTTCTATTGACCTCGATTGTGGCAATGCAACAATGTGGCTTTCCTCTCTTCCTCACTGAGAATCCTTGTATAGTAATAAAAATGCCATGGTCTGTGTCTCCCGCAAGCTAAGTATGTCAGTAGCTTGGAGCCATTCCTCTGGACATGTCAACTGAAAAGTGTACCAAACAAACTACATATTTCCTACATTTCTTTGACAGTTAGCTCCTTAATGTAGCTGCACTAAGAGCTATATTAAAGAAAGACATCTGGAAAGGTGTGCTAAATACAGAAACAAGGACAACCAAAGCTTTTAACATTAAAAAAATATTTCAGAACATTTTGTTTGGATACATGCTTTCCATAACAAGTAATTATAACAATCACAATACATGTCTTCCTATAAATTAGCATCTATCTTCTCAACAGTAAAGTACAACTATATAAGAAAAACAGACATTGATAGAAAAGTTTCAATTCCTTAAAAAATATGTTATGGAACTAGACCCTTTATATATTAAAAGTTGTGACATCAATCTCCACAGACATGTATTTCTAGTCTCTTGCTTATATACTGAGATGTTTTATCCTCAGTAATGTGTTCATTGGAGGCAGTGATGAGGGACTGACACTTACTGCCATAATTTAGTGGTCTCTGTTATCATAATTTCAGATAAAATATCTGGCTAAGCATTAGATATTGAAGGGAAAGTCAAGCAGTCCTATTACATAGGTCATCAAAACCTAATAACAAAATGAGAGTTCAAAATTAGAAGCCAGGAAATTAGAACAGGGAGAGAGAGGTGATTACTTTTTCCCTTATATTTTGGTTTTAGTTGAGCGTCTGGATAAGAGGATGGATCTTCTCCACTCATCCATGGAATCACATGCTGAACTCAACAGGAAACACATTAAGCCACTCCCAGAAAATAAATTTACCTCTTCTCCGAATCTTCCTTAACTCCTTCAACTTTATACTTAAGATTTATCATTACATACTTTCACTTACTCCATGTTTCACTATGAAATACAAAAATCTTTCAATGATACCCAATTTAACTATGCTTCTCATTTTGTAAGTTATATATTCATGTAGTAGTGAGAAATAGTTTCCTAGCCTAATGCAGCAAGGATAAATCTCATAATTTTTCTTAAAACTTCATATACTTTTAATTTTTATGTTAAAAGTTTTTTACACCTGTGATCTGTGTTTACTCAGATTAATAAGTATAATATTTATGCTCAAATAAAAAGAAATAAAAGTTAATGTATATACTGTGTGTTAGCATAGATTCTCTCTCATATTAACAGTACCCAAACTTGAAAATGTCAAAACTGAGCACTTACACTTTGCAGATGTAGTATAATGGGAACCCTGTCTTCCTTTAACAATGCGTAAAACAAAGAAGTAACCCCTTTAATGTGATTCAGTTCAAGTTCAACATAATTCTCAACTGACATTACCAACAGATGCAAATCACTAAGCAACAGGCACAGTGGTCAAAGCACATGCTATCATTTTACCTATCTTGCTGTGTGCAAATGCCTAGTGAAGTGCATTTTCTTTTGTGATTTCCACTCCCTGTGCGGATAATGCTTCCTTTGCCTTAAAGGAGGCGAACAGTATGATGGGAAAATCTCACAAGGGGCTTGATCCTCAGAGCAACTAATGGTGTAGATGCAACAAGTTATTCAAGGGAACAGTAGCAGTATCAATGATTGATTGATCAACAGGAATTGGCATTATAAATTCAGAGCATGGATAATGACTGTGCCAGTGTTCTTAGTGAGATGTTTTCCTGAACGGTCTCTAAAGATGTGTTCTCTTCTTCCATAGGATCTGCCTTAGTACTTTTCTTCATCACTGAGATATCTGCAACTTGACATGCTCAAGTAAAGGAGAAGTTTGCTTTGGATCATGACTTCAGATGTTTCCATTCATGCTTGCAGGCTCAAACACACACACACACACACACACACACACACACACACACAGACACACACACACACACACACACACACACACAAGAACGGCTTGCTGCAGAGGAAAGCTGCCCAGGTCATGCAGATCAGAAAGCTGAAAAAGCAGGGAGGAGTAGGTGGGTACGTTATGCACTCCAGATTGCACGCCATGAACTCGCTTCTCCCAACAGGGCTGCACACCCCAACAGCACACTCAGGTGCTAAACTCCCAGGTAAAGCACCAGGCCATATCCCCATCTCTGTGTACATGACAGTTTTAGGGGAAATTCCAGATCCAAGCCACAACAGGATCCAAAGGTACTTCTTTGGTTCTTTAATAGATACATGCTGTTCAGACTAACTCGAATGGCTTGTATTATGTGTACCCAAGAATCATATCTAAAACACTCCTCATTTGCTCCACCCGTAAACACTCACAGCCCGAGCTGACATTTTGCGCTTCATTATGCTATTACACAGCAATGTTCCATGTCTTTATTTTCTATCCTTTTCTAACTTGTTTTCTTCTGCTCTATAGAATATTATGTGTTGTTGCCTCCGTAAGCATCGCTCCAGTTTCCCAATTGGTCTGTTCCCCACATTATGAGTTTCATTGTGATGCTGTCTAACCTATTAGTTCAAGTAGCCATGAAATCTTAACATGTGAAACAATTTGATGCTTCTATTTTTCCCATCATTTTTTTCTATTTTGTCTTTGCTTCTTTCCCTTTCTGAGTTTAATTACATGGTCCAGCATTTACTGTCTTTTGCTTGTTTCTCTGACTTCTTTTTTGCCTTCAAGGAGCTGAACACAGCTAGAAAACTGTCTCAATTAGGAAGTTAACAGCACCATGAACTGAAGACCACACACCATAACAAGGCCCACCAGATGGCTTGAAGAGTGTCCAATATTTATTTGATGAAATTATTCAAAGTATCTCACAGATTTCCACATATCCAACATGAAACATTCTTGATACCCTAGTGGTATCAGCAGGTGATCTACTATATCTTCATAAAGCTTGCAGAAACACTTTCAAAGTCACTGTCAAAACATGCTGCCTGCATCTGAAAGCTTCCTCAGATTTGCTCCTCACTGATTCATCTCTGTTTTGCATGCATAAAGCCTTACATTTCTACTTGGAATTTCATTGCTTAAATAAAATTTAAACAAGACAGAAGCGAGTGCAAAAAAGTTAAAAGAGAAAAAAATGGAAAGACGGGAAGAGAGGGGAAGAGGAAGAGGAAGAGGAAACAAAAAGTAAAGAAAACATTAAGAAGCCTTGTACACTTTTTTTTTTTTTTTTTTTTTTTTCTGGAACTGGGAATTGAACTCAGAACCTTGCATTTGCCAGGTTGTGCACATTTCTTTTTATATATCTTATGAGATCTTCCTAACATCACTATTGGGGATTTTATATTGACCAATTTTTTTTTTAGCTATTCATACCTTCTTAAACAATCATGTCATATGTATGGTACAGTACCTACAAATCAAATGGCAGTAGTTTCTGTGGCTTACACAGAAATCCTGTGACACATACATTTTCTACTTACTGACAATCTGAGAACAGAGTGTACCAAAGTTAAGTGTAAACATAGTTAGATGCCCTGAGAAAATTACCTATCCTCGGAGCTCTTAGATGTGACAAAATATAGGAATGAGATATTTCAATGATAAATTTATTCTGTCCATATCAATTTATAATTTAAACAAGACTGGTATATTTACTTTGTAAAAACTTATTTCTTATTTCTTTTTTTTTTTTTTTTTTTTTTTTTTTTTTTTTTTTTTTTTTTTTTTTTTTTTTTTTTTTTTTTTT
>PVJA010025176.1:0-31058 GCA_004027025.1 Myocastor coypus
TTGTACAGGTCTTGCTTCGACTTGCCCTGGACCACACAGCAAGAAAAAAAAATGCTTCATTACAATGCATGAAATGCAGAGCTAGATTGGTGAGATGAGCTTTAGCAGGCTTAGATTCAATAGCCTCCAACATTAGAAGCTTCACTGGTGGCACACTGCAATTGCAAAACCTTTGACTGTGTATGTATCTGCTTCCTCTTAATCCAAAGAGAAGTATATTCTTTTCCTTTTTTGTTCTAAGCAACATCAATAGGGAGGTGGGTCATGCCCACACACTGTACTCTGTAGAATGATTGTGAGGACAGTATGCAATATGTCAACTTTCAAAAAAAAGAAAGGGTAAAAGAAAGAAAAAGTAATGTTGATTTAAAAGGGTTAATGTTTAATTGTTTTATCAATCTTATATACCTATATGTATTAATCTAAACAGATCTGATGATGAAAATATGTAATATAACCATTGTTAAATTTAAACAATAAAGTATTAAATTAAAAAAAGAAAGCAAATTTTCAATGCACTCATTTTGTACATGTTGACATGAAGCTTTCATTTTATTTAGCTCTTATGCTTTATATAAGCTATACAATTTATGACTTAACCAATTTCCTAAATATTTAAATCTTAAATGTCAAGCAAAGTATTTCATGTTTTAAATATTATTTATCTCTTGCCTTTATATTTGTACAAGCTGTATTCATAAAAACCGGACTGTTTTCAAAAGATCATGCTCATGTTAACTAATCTTGTTTAAAAGTCATTTTACACATGAAGATGACATTAGTATCAAATTCACAGAGACATTACCATTAAGTAGTTCTTCAACTTCAAGCTGTAAGCTCTTTGGATTGATTGGAATTCTTTTTTATCTTTTTTAGAATTTTTTATTTATTTTTATTATTTTTTTCTTGTTTCAGAACTTTTGTTTGTTTATTTATTTTATTTTTATGGTCAGCTCAGCTTGCCCTGAGGGCAGGGCTGGCATAGCATGTGGTGCCAGGGATCCAACCGTGGTCCCTAAAGCCGCCTAAGCTTTCCTAAGCAGGCGCTTTAGACCACTGAGCCATCCTGCCCGTGTGATCAATTAGGATTTTTAGGAATGAAAGCAGCTCCAATCAATACTTCAGATTATCACAATATTGGGAATTACTGAAAATAACCACTTCAACAATAGATTGTTGGACTAAAACACATTTAACAAGTTTTACTCTGAGCAGTGCCTGGGCTATTTATTGTCTTCTCTCATAGGCATAAACCAAGCTATCTAACAAAATCAGAGCAAGAGGCTAGGATTTAGTGATGTTTTACTCTCAACTCTATCCAAGTGTAATTTTGTAGTATTAATCATTCGTGTTGTGAGAAACTTAGGAAAATATCTACCTAAGGACACTGAATGCGGATTAATGTATTCTTCAATGTTTCTGTAAAAAAAAAATCCTGTTTTGTGTCTACTTAAAATTTATTGAAGCACTGACCTTTTTTTCATATGCACAATAAAGAGATAAATGTAAATTAAACTCAACTCAAAATGAAACAGCAAAGAATATACTTCAACATCTCTAGTGTGATAAGGACAGTATTTTTTCCTATGTTTTAATAGGTTGAATAGATTCCTCAGAGAGAAGAATATGTTTAGTTTACAACAGTGCTAATTATCTACATAAGCACATATTGTTACCATTTCTTAAGTTTACACCCCATGCCTGCTCTCCATTGATTCTTTTCTGAATAGTCATCCCATATTACTTCACTTTAAGGAGAAGAAAACATGGTTTTTAAAAGTCTTTATAGAATTTTTGCCAAAGTTTTCATTTTCTTACATTGCTTGAAGAGGTGGTAATTTGCTCAAGATCACATAGCTATGATGTATAAGGCACTACCTTACCTTTAGATCTAGCTGTCTTTAATATATACTCTTTTTACATTTTCCTCATCTCCTAAACTGTCTTGCCTCGTAATATCACCTGAACAGTCTCTGTTCATTATTCTGTCAGAGTTACTATACATAAAGCCAGATCGACTTTCAAAAGGTTTATCTAGCAGGTTAATACTTTAATACACATCTCACGACATCAAGTTGTAAATCCCAAATATGTGTGATCGTTAATATTTTAAAAAGAATGTCTTCAATCCCTATAGATCTTGCTTTTACTTTCATTAAATTCACTTAATATGCCTTAAGTACTCTTTAGTTCTGTATATTTCCATAAATTAGTGGTTATTTGAACTTGAATGTGCCATACTAATAAAAATGAAAAGGAAGCATTATTTTAGTTTAGGCAAATATCAAAAAAAAGGAAAAATTCTATTGTGTAAGGCACATATTATATAGTATTAAAATATTCTTGCACAAGTGCCAGGGGTTTGATCCCTGGGACTGCCATGATTGCTCCACCCCCGGGGCACACTGAGATGGCAATTGAGACTGTATGTGGTGGCACACACCTGTAATCCCAGTTCTTGAGAGGTTATAAACAGGGAGATCAGTATGAGTGTGACCTAGTAGTGAAAGCCTGGACACCCTGTGGACACTTCTCTAAACTGTATTCTTGTGTGCACGGTGACTATAGATAAGGGCACAAGCACCTGCCTGGCAAGTGCAAATTCCTGGGTTCAATTTTCAGAACCAAAATAAATAAATAGGTAAATAAATAAATACTATTGCACTAAGAAAATACTAAGCCTGATGGCATAGTAAAATAGATTTAAACGACAGAATAATTTTCAGGTCCAGCTCTGCTCACCATTTATTATATATATATTTGTATTTTTTAAATTTTCTTTGAAGAAAATGACCAGAGCTGATATTAACGAAAATCAGTACATAATACAGGGAGTTATTCAGAGGGATGTTTTTCACTTACTAGGAGATGAAGATGACTTGATGCAGAGGAGGACTGTAAGATGCTCTTTAAGTTTTATCCAAGCTATTAATCAAGCTAATATTGAGTAAATATTTATTGTGCAATCTTGGATAGAGACACTAGATGGTTGCCGAGTTGACATGAATAACCTCCACCCTTGGGGACATAGTACTTTATCAAAGAGCTTGCCTCTGTAATAGGTATAAATAGTGATGATTTTTTTTTTTAATTTAAAAGCCAGTATTTAATGGAAAAGTCTCACACTGTCACATACAGGTACATCAGCCTTTTCTAGTCCCCCGTCCTGTTGGATGAACCCATCGTGACGCTGGCAAGTGGCTGTCGAGACTGGAAGGCCCCTTCTGCACCCCAACAGGGGCCTAAGGCATGACCTAGGCAAGACATGCCGAGTGGCACCGGCATGCACCCCACACCACCTGGAGACTACGGCCCCTCTTCCCGGTCTCTGATGAGGGCCACTGAAGCCTATGATTACACGTGTAAACAGCAGTACAGTGCATCATTTAAATAACATGAGCAAATTACACACAGCATGACCCATACAGAGAAAAATACAATCCATCATTTCTATAGCTAAAAAGTGTGGTAACATTTGTAACAAAGTTTTGGTTCTCTTACTATAAATAGCACACAGGCTCTCCGCTCTCCTGGGGGACAGGATCCCCACAGAACTCTCACACTGCCCAACAGTAGGCACAGCCAGGACATTGGGAGTGTCAGAGCAAGTGCCAATGCTGTTTCTGAACTGTTAGCTCTGAGAGCCCCCAGGCTTGGGGGCTGTACTGTCTGTAGCACCATGGAAAACGCATCAGAAACTCACAAAGGTACAGAATCCCACCTTTCTGTGTGATTCGCTGTGGCCATGGCAGCAAACAGCAAGGGTACACAGCAAGCTTTTAAATTAATTATCACACTGACATAGCAGAAACACACCTGCTATTTAATTTAGTACATCTCATGTACACAAAGCACCTATTTAAAATAAGAGTATCAGACACCTGCAGCACCTTGTGGCTCAGCCTGGAGTTCCTTTCTTACCATGGTCCATATTGTGACTCAAGAGGCAAGCAGGACAAGCCCACAGGAGACAGCACCAACTGAGACCACTCCTCCCCAGCAAGCCCGCCCCTCCAGAGTGAGAGACCAGTGGCGTAGATGGCCTCCTGTGGCTTGGCAGATGCGTTGCCTGCTAGAGAATTAGCACACGGGGTCAGGTCCTGTCTACAGGGCCAGGTTGGCCCGGATATGGCAATGCCACACTGGGTTTCACACTAGCCACTGGCAGACAGGCCACCATGAAGGACAACAGCCTGAGTGTAAACATGAGCCAGACGGGCCCCAGCTCACCTGTTCACACCAGACACTTAAGAAGCGAGCCCCTGCCATATGGCCACACACCTGCCTCTTCCCAGTGTAGCCCAGCCAGATGCCCATCTTTGGCAAGAAGGGCAATGGCCTCATGAGGTATACACAGTTAGGATCCAGCGTAAATACTCAGGCTGCTGCATCAGATCTCATTATGCAGTCTAGGCTGGACTTGAACACACAGCAATCATCCTGCCTCAGCCTCCCAAGTGGCTGGGATTATAGGCAAGCACCACCATGCCCAGCCAGGCTGCTGAATTTTAAAATTACAGGTAGGGGGGATACTCACAAGTAAATTGATTTCTTCATAAAGGAAATATAGTATATAAAAAGCTGGAATGATAGCTAGTTCAAATACAAAACCACATACAAAAGCCCCTATTCCTTCCTTCCCAACTACTCAAGTCCATACAGCTGATTTCTATCACACTGCTCTGCCTTGCCAGGGTTACAGCCCTAGAGCAAGCACTACTGACACGTGTCAGTCAGGAACTGAGGCAGCCTCCTCGAGAGCTGCTCCAGAGCTGCAGCAGCAGGCAGCACAGAAGCTCCGTCCTCATGTGCTGCCCCCTTCTTCCAGCTCCTGTGGTCCAGGGTGGGCAGCCAAGGGCGGGGTCTGGTCCAGGAAAGGCTGAGGCATCCACTGCCCATTCGGAACATCACTGAACACCGACTCTCCTCTGAACTCGGAACTGCTGGCTAGCCCGTTGGAGGTGAGGCCGCAGGGCTCACTACTGCCCAGGTTCTCGCTATACACACCGCCATAGGCAGCCTCGTATTCCGGGTCGTACTTCTCCTCCTTTACGGCCATCTTCTTTGCATCCTCTTGGGCAAGCTGCAGGTCAAATGTATAGCGCACTTCCTGTACGTCCGTGTTCCTCTCGATGCCCTTGAGCTGGTCCAGCAGGTCCTTCACCTTAATGTAGTAATGAACCTTGTCCTGGGCACGGGGAAACTGCGCACACCTGGCGCTGGATGATGGCATGACGTAACAGAGAGTTTCTGTGTAAGGAATCTTGTGGGGTTGAAGCCCAAATTCCAAGTTCTTAACCCTTACTCCAAAAACTTCTTTACTAAAAATTTCATAAATACATTTTCCATTAAACACCGCTATGCGTGGCTGATATTTCTGTAATTTCTGTACTAGAATACGTCCTCCTTCACGAAATTCTTTACTGGAGAGGCCCTTGCTGCCCGGTGTTGTCCTCTCCACCATGTTGGTAAAGCCAATGCCATACTTTCTGGGCAGTGTGTGGTAGTTGCTGTGGTTGAGCTGGACCTCGCTCAGCCCTGACATGAACAGACACTTCCAGAAATGGTTTCCAGGTCCTGGGTAATGATGCCTTTTGTAAGCAGCCATGAGGCCTGGATTTATGCCAATTATCACGATGTCCAGATTGAAGGTCAAAATATCAGGGAGCGTCTTGGTCAGAAGTTCTGCCTCAGACACACCGTTGAAACGGTCCACTTTCCTTTCCACCTTAAATGTGTCTGTAATTTTCTCTTGCTTTTCCTTGGACTTTGTGGACTTTGTGAGTTTTTTGGACTTGGCCGGTTTCTCGGCTTCCACGGGAGCTCGGGGTTCTGACACTCTGGCTTTTTTCTTTCTTTTCCTTGGAGTCTCTTTCATGGGTTCCTGAGCAAGGGCTGGGGCAGGGTCTTCTGCTGGCATCTGCTGTCCTGTCATCATTGCCGGGACTGCCAAGTGAGGAGCTTCAGCCACCGCTGGTTGATACGGAAACGGGTGAATCACTTGAGCTTGCTCAAGGGAACAGCTGCCCATGGCCTCAGCTTCCATGCCCGGGCCACGTGGGCCGCTGGTCCTCCCTGGCCCAAGGCCGATGGCTTCAGTGTTCCGGCAGCCCGCGCACTGTGACAAGGCGACACCGAAGACTCACCACGGTAGCCTCAGATTTTCCCGTGCCGCCTCCACACCCCCCTCCCAATTGTGATGAATTTTGTGATGAACTGTTCTTCCTTCTGTTCACACAGCTGATGTTTTAAGAATGTAACTATGAAACAAAGAAAACAAATAAGTAAAATGACAGAAATACACTGTGCTTAATCATAAATTCTGCTCTGAAAAACTAGTCAGAGAGGATTTTGATGATATTTTTGGTCAACATTATTTTTAATTCCTTTCTTTACTAAATTTTGGAAACAGACTGATTTGTATGCTAATATGTTCTTGAGGGTTTTTTTCTGCATTTAGTACAGGGTCTACAGGGTCTCTCTGTATAAATCAGACTCATAAGTAATCCTCCTGTTTTCAGCCTCACAAGAGCTGAGTTTACAGACATGCACCATTACGTCCAGTCTCAATTGCCATCTCAGCGTTCCCCAGGTCCTGGAGGGGGCATGCATAGCATGCCAGGTATTGAACCCTGGTCCCTGAATCTTTCTAAGCAAGCACTTTAATCCCCTGAGCTATCTGGCTATCCCTTTGTTGGTTTTCTGAGTGTTTTGCATCTGTGAAATCTCTAACTTTCAATTTTATCCTAAAGCTCTTTATTTACTCTATTTTCCTGCCATCTCAAGACTCAATATAATTTAATCCAAGGTGTGATATATCAGAATTTGTTTGACATAAGTGTGAAAAATTCCATCCTTAGTAACAGCCATGAATGCTTTTGTTCAAAAATTTAGAGAATGTCTCTAGAGCAGATGGCCTACTATTTGATTTCATATATTTGGTTAAGGAAACAGTGTCACACATTTGCTGAGATAAAAATCATCTGAATCTCCACTAGTGTAGCTTAAATGATTTCCAAAAAATTCTCTGAAAGTTTAGCTAGTATTCAAGCTAAGATCTTTCAGGTCTCTGGACCCCACATTCAGAGTTTGAGGAAGATGCTATAATAGTGTTTTGTTTGTTTTTGTTTTGTTTTTGTACCAGGGATTGAACTCTGGTATAAAAGGGTAATATGGGAACTTGCACTTGCCTTGGAGGTGATTAAGCCACTGAGTTATCTCCCTGGCCCTATAATACTTTTTTGACAAGCATGGTAACAGATTCTGATGGTTATTCTTACAAGGTACTTTGGAAACTGCTGGCCTAATTAGTGTTTGTTCTTTTTGGAAAGAAACACAGTGCTTCAACAAAAGAAGTATTTGACAATAAAATTTAATTCTGGGTTATAAATCAAGTGGAAATCAAAGCCTGGTGAGAACAGTTGATAGTTTGATTTTTGTTCTTTGCAGTGATGTGATCCAGCACCTATAATCTTTACACAGTTGGTTCTCCAATTATTCGTTGACTTAATAAATGAACTCGTAGTTTGAAGATATAGAGTGTGTTTCAGGTGTCTGGGTATCTATAAATAAATGGGACAGCCAGATTGGATTAGCAGATGAATTAACAAATAGAAAGCAGGGTGCTGATAATAGGATTAAAATTAGTGAAGACATCTCCAAAACACAGCAAAACTTCAGAGAACGAAGAAAGGGTCAACAAAAACAGGATATTGTGGGAATAATCTTTTGCCTAATGGTGATGAAGTAATAAAATGTTTAATGTGGAAGAGCCTTTAGTACTCACTGATTGCCCCAGGAGACTTTGCATCACTGCCTCTGGGAATAGACTGCTTTACAGTGGCATAATAGAAATCCCAGAGCATGACAACAAGTGCTGAAGTTGCAATACTGTTCTCCATCCCTTACACATTTATATGTTTTTGCTATGTATGGATGGATGTATAATCTATTTTTTTCTTTCTAAAGGAAAAGTAGACAATGACATTAAATGTTTCGGGCTCTCTGTGTCATCTCAGTTGTTTACAGCAACTGCGTGGGAGTCCATCTGCCTCTTAGTTTTTACTTTCTCTTATATTAGGCAAAAGAGATGCTATATGTCAGTAATTTCGTCACCTTGGACAATAGAATTAGACTGCAGTATACATCTATTATGCTTCCTGTAAGGGCTGCTGTTATCAAGGAATGCTTCCAAAGCTGTATAATTGTGCCTTTCAGAGCCAACATGTGTTCTGCCTTCTCTTCTGAGTGTGAGAATTGTTCTGAGGATACTACATTGCCTCCTCCAAGATGTTTCAGGAAGTAAACTTTTGAGAGCCAATATTTTCACAACAGAAGCAAAGAGATAGAATAGGATTTCAATCTGCCATAAGGAATACATACTTGCTTTTTAAAAAATTGTATGTATTTTAAACTCCAATGTTTATTAGGTGATGTGTGAGTGACGGGGGAAGAAAGGGAATGGTATATACTTAGTAAGTTATGTTTATGTAAGTTTATTCTGAAACATTGTTTGACAAATGTTTCTTCTTATGCATTTTTTCATGACAGAAACCACAGCTGCTCTTAGGATATAGAGAATATCAGAGAACATTTTCCTTTGGTTCTGTAAAGATCTATGCCCTGTGTGAAGCTTTGCAAAACATAACAACAAGTTGTGTCAAAGCACAGTGTGTCTTTTATACACATGAAAGAATAGTTTTGGGGAGATAAACGTTGATGGGTGAAACAAGAAACACAGGAATCACCACGTTTCAGAAAACTGAGCCTCATTTTCTGTCATATTATTTTTTTTACATTCCCAACTGTTTTCTCTTTTATTATTGATATACTTACAATAGTTAATATATTGCATAATATTATCTCCATCATAGTTGTTCAGAGTATAAGATGCAGATATGATTTCTTGTCTAAACATCTTTAGTACAGATACAAAAGTTACATATTTTTGTATCATAGGTCTTGCTTTACCTTGATGTTTTTTTTTTTTTTTTTTTTTTTTTTTTTTTTTTTTTTTTTTTTTTTTTTTTTTTTTTTTTTTTTTTTTTTTTTTTTTTTTTTTTTTTTTTTTTTTTTTTTTTTTTTTTTTTTTTTTTTTTTGTTTTTTTTTTCTTTTTGAGACAGGGTCTCACTATGCATTTGAGGCTGGCCTTGAGCTCACTTTGGTAGCCCAGGCTGGTCTCGAACTCATGTCGATCCTCCTGCCTCAGCCTCCTGAGTGCTGGAATTACAGGCATGCACCACCACCCCCGGCTTCACCTTGATCTTAACCATCCACCATAAAGTCTAACCATGAGGAATAAAAAGTCATTTTATTTTTGACTAGTAACGTGAAGCAATTTCTTTTGTAGAACAATGCTCATAGTTATAGAACATTTAGTAATCTTCAAACATTTCATGTTTTTGAGTGATATAACAAACTGTAGAGCCTAGATTTGTTTTCTGCTTTGTATAAAATAAAAGTTTTAAAGAAAATTTTCAATGCCACCAAATCATTTAGTTGTAGAAGAGATATGAAATAGATTTTATTATAAGTATTTTCCTTTTCCAACAGTAAAACAGTGATGAACACTTTCTTGACACTCAGTTCAGTACAAGGGTTTTTGAGGACTGGGGAAATAGCTTAATGGAATAAATGCTGGCCTGGAAAGCACAATGCCCCGAGTTCAAGCCCTGGTACAAACAGAAAGAAAAAAGAGAGAAAGAGAGAAAGAAAGAAAGAAAGAAAGAAAGAAAGAAAGAAAGAAAGAAAGGCTTTCAGTATGACACTTCCTGTGAAGTAGGGAAAAATGCTCCAAAAATATTTGTTTATTTATTTATTTATTTATTTATTTATGGATGTAGGGATCAAACTCATGACCTTGCACTTGCCACCAGGCATTTGTGCTGCAAAGCAATCTCCCCAGCTCCGAAATTTAGATGGGTGTGAAGGCTGATAAGTTGAGGGTTGACTAATGACATTCTGAGAAGCTATAGAAGAACTCAGGTTTCAAAATCTTCAAGGTTAAGAATTAAAAAAACAAAAGGAAATTCAAAATAAATTGAATTGTAAAATTCCACAATTCTTTGTCACAGACTGATTCTATCATTACTGTTTATCACTTACTCTTTCTGAAATGATAGGGCCGTATAGAATTGATAATTCCAGCTCACTGGTTCAACTAATCAATTTATCCTTTCCAGTAGAATTAAATTCAAATAAAAACTCTAAATCTCACATTAGAAACCAACTTTCTCAAAGAACTAGAGCTATATTTTACTCTGACAAAGACCTATACAGAAGTAAGAGATGCTTGTCTGATGGGTGATACATGTTTTCAAAGTAATTCCTAAGATATCTGCAAAAATAGGACTTAAGAACATTGGATTTAGAGGAACTAATCACAGGACATAACACAATAACCAAGAGATCATTGCTTCCAATAAAACCCACTGCCCACCAAAGGAATTTTGTTCATGGATGTTTTCCAGTCTTCAACATATTTCACAAGTATTTGTCATACTTTTTTTATAATTTTCTTTTCATTTTAATGAAAATAAAAGATATAATAGCAGCGAAACAGATTCAAAATAGATTAGTAGGATATTACAATAATTAACACATTACATATTGTTGTCTTAATGGTAGGTATTCAGAGGACATGGTTCAAATATGATATCTTGTCTAAACAAAATTAGTACGAACTTCTATGCTCAGTGAACTAAGAGAAAGCAGCTATATATCTATACTGAGATATATATATATATATATATATATATATATATATATATACATATATATACATATATAATATGATATATAATATATAATAATATAATATGTTATATATATATATATATATATATATATTCCTTCCCCTTTTTTCATACATAAAAATCTATCCTTTATTTACACTGTTGTGAAGTTAGTAAAACATGACATCAGGCTGCCTAAAAACTGAAAGCTAACTGTAACTAGACAAGATGTTCATCACAGAAGTGAGGTAGCTTGTTTGCTTTAGAGACAGGGCTAAGTACCACCTACATATATTTGATTGTTTTCCTAGCTTTGTGGCTCCCAATGTATCCCCTTTTTTTGTTTTGTTTTCTGTAAGAGATGGATATTCCACTGCAGTTAGTGAAGCTGCATTTGAAAGTCTTTAAAGGATCTTTTCATACTTGAAAACAGTCTAACCATTGTAGGTACTTGAATTCAGCCAACTATATAAAATGCCGAAAGACAATTTAGGCTGTCTGAAAATTCGAAGCTTCTTTCTTGAAGATTGTCCTTCTAGATTCCAATGCTGAATGAAGGTCATTGGTATAAAAAGACTATTTGAACATACAGAATTGTTTTACTTTATGTGTTCAAATAAAATAGATAATGTTCCCCCACCATAATAAATAATAATTTATTATTATATCTCTTCTGTTCCTCTAAGTAAAACCCAGCAGAGGGCAATATAATGATGGGATTTTTTAAAAAGCTTTAAGAACTCTTAGAGTTGGCTCCAAGATTGGAAGAGACCTAAAGACACTATGGTCTCTTCTGGTATTAAGGAGTGTCCTAGAAGTCACTGGAGGGAGCTGTTAGAAGCAATAAGCCGTATTGATCCATATGATTATCCTGATTCACCAGTGTTAAATGTCAGGAATTTAATGATTCTGTATATACAGCTTTTGAAAATCTTCAGTCCAATAGGGAATATAATGATGCCAGTTGGTTGGTTGTAGCGGCAATAGACAAAATTCTGCATAAAAATCAAGAGTTCACAAATTCCATTGCCTGCCTTCAGATCCAGATAAAAAATGTAAAGGTTTCTAAGTATGTCCTGACAGATAATCTCTTCTTTTTTAGCCAGAAGGCTGAGGTTGTGGAGACCCAAACGCAGTTCCTCATAATTCGATTGGCTGAACTGCAATGTAAATTGAATACTTTGCCTCGAAGGATATCTGAAGCAAAGGTGAGGGTACTGATTGGGAAAGAATGGGATGTGTGGGAGGATCCTGAGGAGGCTGAGGTTGTTGAACTTTTAGATGCTAATGAGATTATTTTGCCTGAGGAGGAGAATTCCCTGCCCACTGTGGCAGAGGAATCATTGCCTTCATCTTTTGCAGTACTAGTGTCTAGTGCCTCCTAATACATCTGGAGACACCAATCCTATGTGGAACAAAAAGGATAATGCTGTGACTCCTCAGCACCCACATCAGCATCCACTTTTCCCTCTAGGTCCATAACCAGATTTCAATCACAGAAGTGGTCTAAGGGTGAGATACATAATGTGATCCATGAAGAGACCCATTATTCTGCAAAGACCTTCTTGAGTTTTCTAACTCCTACAAGCAAAGACCTAATGAGAAGGAATGAGAATGGATTTTACTAGTGTGGGATAATGGTGGGAAAAACATACACCTGGATTATACTGAGTTTGTTGATATGGGCCCATTAAGCAGGAATTCTGAATTCAATATTGTAGTTCGTGGAGTAAAGAAAGGCATTGACAGTCTATTTGGCTGGTTGACGGAAGTATGGCTCAAAAGATGGCCCACTGTGAGTGAGTTAGAGATGCCTGATATTCCATGGTTTACTATTGATGAAGGGATTCAAAGGCTTAGGGAAATGTGGATGTTGCAATGGATTTGTCATGTTAATCCTTATGCTTCACATTGGGATAATCCTGAAGACACACCCCATTTCTAGTACCATATTCTGGATTGGTCAGGGTTTTACTTAGAGGAACAGAACAGATATAATATAAGGAATGGATATTAACCCCAAATATACAATGTATAAGGAATTGTAGGATTATAATAGTCAGCCACAGAGTCAGATGAGGATGCGTGAAGAGGGCATCTACACACTCCGGACTGAAGAATTCAGTCCCGAGGTCTGGACTTCACCGGAGCACTCTGTGTAAGTCTCTATCCGTCAGCTGATGGGTCTGCAATGGAGAACTGAAGTGTGTGTAATGGACGCTGAAGAGTCTGTGACAGATGGCGAAAGATCCAAACTGGAGGCTGAAAGAGTGTGCTGCAGGCCAGAAAATGAAGTCCAGTCTGAATGCTAAGACGGAAGCTTCTTCAATGAAGTGAAGCCTTGACTCCTTTCAAAAGTCTCTTTGTGCTCAGTCATTCTGATGTAGGCTCATTTTTCCCTAGGGTGGAACCAATTATATCCTAGGATGGGCCCTCAATCCTGCTGCAGAGAAGAGCCAATCATATCCTAGGCAGGCCCTCATCATGCTCCAGGGAGGAACCAATTATACCCTAGAGCGGAGCTCCCACCAACAGGGAGCTGGGCCACTGAGTCATTCAGCCAAGTTGACACAATGTATGAACCACTACACAAGCTAATTGTAAAATGTAATGATACCTACAATGAATATCACAATGATAATATAGAAAATAAAGTCCTTTTTTGCTAGGGTAAGTACACATAAATTAGGTAGATAGGAAATGTTTTATTAAGCATTAGGCTTGGAACAGAGAGCTAAAATGAAGAAATTATCCAAACTGAAATAAAAAAGAGTAGGAAATGATGTCAGGACCGTCACTCCAAGCCTCACTTCCTTTTGGCTCTGAGTCCAGGTGAAAACTGCAAAAGAACTCCACCTAACTTTGACCTGGGTGTCAAACCACAAAAACTCTCCTTTTTATAATACCAAACATCTCACATAGACTAGGTAGTCCCCCAAGATTAGCTCTCTCTTGACTCTTCTCGTCTGCAAGAACCATCCCCACAAAACTCCTAAAAACACTGTGCTTTGCTTTGTTTAGGCCTACCTCAGTCTACTAAACAAGCAGCCTGCTTTCTCCTACCTCCAATAAATCTTCTTATATCAGAATAACTGGTCTCATCAATTGCATGGGTTCATGCCTAACATTTGATGCTGGAAACTTTGATGGGACGCAAAGGCTCATGCTGGGCTCCCTCAAACAGGGTCTTACCCCAGTCTGCCTACTGCCACTCTGAGCAGACTGTGATCCTCGGACGTTACTGACCTAAACGTCCATGACACCTAAAAGTGTGAATATCCCTTGTTCAATCTATCCTAAATACAAACCTCTCCCATTGTCCAACTTGTTTGTTGGAGGTAGGGAAGATGAAGAGGACAATTTTTCCCTTGAGACTCTTTGCACTTCGAAGCTCCAACTGCAACTTTAGCCTGGATGAGATCACTTTCTATATTTTCATTTTCTCTTTCCTTCTCTATGCATCTTGAAGGCAAGTCTCAGTCCTGGAGCTCTTGCTCCCATGTTCATGCCTCTTGGCCTCACTCTCTTGTCTCACAATTTATCTCGAAATGCTGAAGCTCTTCTTCCCTCGATTCAGCCTCTGATGTGACCAAGGATGCCTGCTTTGAGGACTTTTGTCTCTCATCCGCTTTGCGATTTATCTCAACCAATATTAGTTCTTATACTCCTGTCCTTGTTTGTCACTCTCATTTGTATTGATACCACTATGGGAAACACCTGTCTGCCCCTTCTACACACACCTATGTTCTCACTTGTCTCAAATTTGTCTTCAATGAACCCCGGCAACTTTCTAAGTTAAAACCAAAATCCCTTAAATTTCTCTGTCAGATGAACTGGACACAATGCAACTCAGACAGTGGCAATATCTGTCTTCCCCCCAGGAATTCTTGATTATGACACCTTTATTGATTTACATAACTTTTGTGGGTACGATGAGAAATGGTTTGAGGTCCCAAATAACCTCACTTTCTTTGCTCTCCACAATCATCTTGAGCTCTGCCTGTCATGTAGTGCTGAACAGATTCTACTAGCAAAGGCCCCCATGAGACCTTCATCTGGCCCTTCCCCAGTGACCCCTTCGTTCCAAGTGCGTAGAAGGGTGGCTAAACTTTGGTCAAAAATGGAGAGCTCCTAATAATCTCTTTGGAAGACACCCCCAATAATTTGGTCAATTGTTAAATGACAAGTTTTCTCAAGAAAATTAAAATAATTTTCTCTCATAAAAGTTGCTATTGACACATTAAATATATTCATACTTTTCTCTTAGACTCCAGATATTTATAATGAGACGTTCATGTCAAACCAATATGAGGTCATCAGTCAAATGATAATTTACTACCAAACATTTCTGTGACATATATCCTGTGTAAGTGCCATTACATTTAGAGATACTTAAATAAAATGGAAATTGCATTATCTGTTGTGAATATTATGCTACACTATGTCCTCTGTAAAAGAATAACTATTGTCTGTTAATATTCTACAGGAATTTAACTGATAAAATGTCCATGGTTGGTAAGAAATAACAACTTTCTGCTCATAAGGTGCTTGATGCTGAAATAAAATTCCAATAATCAAGCATATTGCTCCAAACTAAGCATAAAAATATAGACCCACATTCTCCTGAAGAAACAATTGTTATTAATTCCTATTTTACGGGGCCTGACAGGATGGTTCAGTGGTCTAAAGCACCTGCTTAGGAAGGCTTAGGTGGCTTCAGGGACCGCTGTTTGATCCCTGGCACCACATGTTGCGCCAACCTTGCCCTCAGGGCAGGATGAGCCGGCCATTAAATAAATAAAAACAAACAAAAAAAAATTCTGAAACAAGAAATAAAATAAAAAATTAAATTAAATTTATAAAAAAATTAATTCCTATTTTACATCATGATCTGTTCCTCATATTCACACCGAGCTGAAAAGAAAACGAAAGATCTTAGCCCTCAGATGCCACATAAAAATGACTTAACCTGTCTTTCCATATCTTTAATTATAGATTAAATTACAAATTAACTATACACACATGCCAAATTTTGGGTGTGACACACAGGACTCCCATCAAGTTAGGACTTCAGTAAGGTAATGCTGAGCCTAAACAATGCTGCTTCCTTAGCCCTTCATGGACAATTTCAAGTGTGTCAAAGAAGGACGCTGGGCACAAGTCTGCTCCAACTTTTAGCCACTACTAGAGCCAGGTTCTATCTATAAGCGGAAGGGTCACTGGAAATCTGAGTACCCTGTCTTTCAGAGAGAGAGTGTAAGTCATCCAATTCCCTACCCTCACAAGAAAACTTACTACAGTCAACTCCGTCAAAACTTGACCTGCTTGATCTTTCCTCTAAAGAGAACAACAGGGCTTGGAGTCTATGATATCACATCAAGATATTGTTGTCAGAGTTCGAAGTCCCACTGGACATCTCAGGAAAAAAAAAAAAAAAAACAACCAAAGAAAACTTTTCTTGTTGACATAGCCAGCACATATAGTATTCCTCTTGAGACAAATATTGGCTGTACATGTGCATTATAAGTGCTTCTGGGAAAATTCCAAGTAAGGAGATAGCTGGATTGAATAGGATTTCCAGTTCTAGTTTTTTAAGGAGTTTCCGCACTGCTTTCCTTAGTGGTTGTACCAGCCTGCACTCGCACCAGCAGTAGAAAAGGGTTCCTTTTTGCCCACAGCCTCTCCAAAATTTGTTGTTGGTTAATTTCTTTATAATAGCTATTCCTTTTAGGGAGAGATGCTATCTAAATGTCTTAATTTGCATTTCACAGATGGCTAGCAACTTGGATCATGTCTTTATGTATTTATAGAGTTGTTGTATTTCTTCCTCTGGGAAGTATGTATATTCATCTCAGGTGCCCATTTCTGAATTGGGTCTTTGAATTTTGGGGCCCTAATAATTTTAGTCTTTATAAATTCTACATAGAAGACTTTTGTCTGAATACTTATCAGGAATTTTTTTTCAAAATTTGTGGATTGTCTTTTCACTCTGTTGTTATTTTCTTTTGACGTGCAGAAACTTCTCAACCGGGGGGTGATGGGTGGGTTTCCACTTGTTGATTCCTTCAAGTGTTAAATCAAATTGGTGTCTTAGTTACTTTTTACTCATTTCTAGGACAAATACCTGACACTCAAACTGAAGGAAGGAAAGGTTTATTTAGCTCACAGTTTGTGGAGGTTTCAGTCCATATTTGGCTGGCCCAAAGCTGAGTGGAACAGAGCAGGGAGCATCTAGTTCATGGCGGCGAAACAGCAACAAAATATTGGCAGAGGCAGTCAATCAAACAGAGAAGCAGAGCAAGAAATACAACTTCAGACTGTCTCTCTGTCGCGCTTTATATTACATTCAGGCTCTCCACCTTAGGATATCTGCCCTAGTCTATACCCATAGTCTCAGCCTTATTCAGACCAATAATACCATCAGTACTAAAACACAATCCCAGGGACCATGAATCAAGTCTCAATCGATTGAAGCCATGCCCCATGATTACATGAGGCTTTGGGGGACAACTAGACATAAACCATAACAATTGGTCAAGAAATGCCCATGATTCATCCAGTTGGCTGACACTGACAACTCTTCTACAAAGCACTGTACATGGTTTCAAAGTAAATTATGAGGGAATTTGACTGGTCTTGGGAGATACAAAAGTCCATGTTTTGTTAAACAGGTGTTGCTTTAACTTGCCCTTAACTACTCAGCAGAAAAGTTTAACCATAAGGCATAAAATATTAAGCTATATTAGTAATATGCTGAACTGTAAAAGACTTAAATCAACAGCTTCCATCACTGCCAGTTTTGTGAGTAAAATACACTGTGATTATCGAACACTGGCTTATGTATACAACTACTTCCTCTTAGTTCAATGAGAACAAATATTTTGTACCAATAATGATTAGAAAAATTATCCCGTCTAGGCCATGTGCTCTATATAACTACTAGAACAACAATATGCACTGTATGAAATACTGGAAATGTACTACTAGAGTGTTTTAAAACTACCACATTGTTATTTCTTATTAAATGCAACAAAAAAGACATCAAAAAAACTGCATTTTGATTTTTGTCCATGAACTGTTGGCCTCCTCTGACATTTTCAAGATTTCCTCCCACTATCTCTTACAAGAGATTTAGAGTTTCTCTTTTCATATTTAGATCTTTAACCCATTTAGGATTTAGCTTAGTGCATGGTGATAGGCATTGATCAAGTTTTAGTTTTCTGCATGTAGAGCCAGGTTTTCCAGCACCATTTGTTGAAGAGGCTGTATCTCTTCCTATGAATATGTTTGGCACCTTTGTAGAAGATAAGTTGGCTGAGTGTGTTTGTAGTTGCTTTTTCATCTTCTAAACTATCCCATTGATACTCAGGTATATATTTACCAATGCTGTGATGATTTTGTCACTTTAACCTTGTAGTATGACTTTAAGTCAGGAAGTGTAATGCCTCCAGCCTTGTCTTTGTTGACCATGATGGTCTTTGCTATTCTATGTCTTTTGTGGTTCTAAATAAATTTTAAGTGTGATTTGTCAAGGTCTGTATGGCATGTTGATGGTATTTTGAAAAGGATTACATTAAAACTGTATAACAATTTAGCTAGTATGGTCATCTTCACAATATTGTTCCTCCTACCCAGGAACAGGCAATATCTTTTATTTTATGAAATCTTCTAGGATCTCTTTTTTTGAGAGTATTATAGATTTCATTGAGTAGAACTTTTCCTTCTTTAGTTAGGATAATTTCTAAGTATTTGATTTTCTTCACTGCTATTGTAAAATTTATTGTTTCTCTAAGTTCTTTCTCAGTGTGTTTAGAGGAACCTGTATAGAGGAATGCCATTGATTTTTGCATGCTGACTTTGTAAGTTGCTATACTACAGAATTTGTGTATTAATTCTAGTAACTTGTTAGTTGGATTTTTGGGTCTTCTAAGTAAATTATCATGTCATTTACAAATAATGATGATTTAACTCCTTTTTTACCTGTTTTGTTTTACATTTATTTCTCTCTCTTGTCTATTAACCATAGCTAATGATTCCAGAACTATGTTGACTAGGAGTGGTGATAGAGGTCATCCTTGCCTTGTACCAGATTTGTCAGTAACAGGCTTCAATTTTCCCCACTTAGAATTATATTAGCTGTTGGATTATTGTAGATGGCTTTTATCAGCTTGAAGTACATGCTCTCTATTCTAATTATCTGTAGGTCTTTGAACATAAATGAATGTTGAACTTTGTCAAAAGCCTTTTTGGCATCCACTGAGAAAATCATGTGATATTTTCACTTTGGCTCTATTGATATAGTGTATCACATTTATAAATGTGTGTATATTGAACCATCCTTGCATCCCTGGGATGAATCATACCTGGTCATGTTGGGTAATCTTGTTAATGATTTGTATTCTAGTTGCGTGGATTTCCTTGAGAATATTTGCATCTACGTTTATGAGAGAAATTTCTTCCTTTTTAATTTCATAGAACAGTTTGAGGAGTATTGGGATTATGTCTTCTATGACTTTCTTGTAGAATTCAGTGGGGAATCCATCAGGTCCTGGACTTTTCTTTGTTGGTACGCTTTTTATTACATTTTGTACTTCATTGGCTGTTATTGGATTGTTGAGAGTTCTTCTACCTTCTTGATTCAATTTTGGTAATTTATACTTCTGTAGGAATCTGTCTGCTTCTTCTGTGTCTTCAATTCTGTGAGAGTAAAGATTCTCAAAGTAGCTATTTATGATCCTCTGAATCTCTGCTGCGTCTGTAGTGATTTCACCCTTTTCATTCTTTATTGCTTGAATTTGAATCCTTTCTCTTCTCTTTTTGATGAGGTTAGCTAGGGCTTTATCAATTTAATTTAATCTTTCAGAGAACCAGCTTTTGCATCATTTATTCTTTTATTGTTTTCTTTGTCTCAATTCAATTGATCTCTGCTCTGGTCTTTAAAATTCCCTCCCTTCTTTGGGCTTTTCATTTTGTTTGTTCTTCCATTTCTAGTCTGTTTAGGTGTTGCATGAGTGTATTTATTCGTTCTCATTTTGTCTTCTTAGTATGTAAGTTCAGGGCTAAAAATTTCCATCTAAGAACTGCTTACACTGCATTCCATAAACTTCAGTAAGATGTATTTGAATTTTCATTAAATTGTAGATATTGTTTAATTTCTTGTTTAATTTCATCTGTAACCCACTGTTTTATGAGAAGGGTGTTTTTTTAAATTTTTATGTATTTCTGGAGTTCCTATGGTTTCTTTTGTCATTTATTTCCAATTTCTTTGCACTCTGGTCAGATAATGTGCATGACATATAGAGTCTCAGTACACAGTCAAAATTGTAGTGATCCTCCTATTTTAAACAGCCCCCCCACCACTGAGTTTACAACAGCATCACCACATCTGGCCTAGGTCCCTGGCTCAGTATGCCAGAGGATGAAGCTAGCACAGTGTGTGATGCCAAGGATTAAACCCTGTGTCTGACCTGGCCTAAGCAGTTGCTTAGCCCTCTGAGGTATCTCTGTCCTTAACGTTGACTTCTGGAAAAATATATTTTCAGCTATATATTTCATATAATGCCATGATTTTTCATTGCATCCATGTTCTAATCAAATTGAGAAAGTTAACTAGACAAAAAGACATGAAGATAGTAGGTAGATTCAAGACATGAAACAATGTCTACTTTCAATTTTATTTTATTTTGTTTTTAAGAATAAAATTAAAAGCCGGGCATGGTGGCTCACGCCTGTAATCCCAGCACTTGGGAGGCTGAGGCAGGAGGATTGGTATGAGTTCAAGACCAGCTTGGGCTACAAAACTGAGCTCAAGGCCAGCCTAAACTGCATAGTGAGACCCTGTCTCAAAAAGGCAAAAAAAAAAAAAAAGAATAAAATTAAAAGCAAAAACCAATAACAGAAACAACTATTGAAATCATCATACCATAGAGACATACATGTACCCATGTTTACAGAAGCACAATTTGTTATAGCCAAATCTTTGAAGCAACCAAAATTCCCATCAGCTAAGGAATAGATAAAAAGATGTAGTATTTATATACAATAGACTATTACTCAGCTATAAAGAAAAACAGACTTGAAGTCTTTGCAGGTAAGTGGATGGAACTAGGAGCTATAGTCCTAAGTGAAATAAATGATTCCCAGATGTGTAAATATCATATTGTCTCTCTAGTACAAGAACTTGAACGATTAAATAAAACCTGAATGTTATAATTGATATAGTAAAATGAAAAGAAACTGATCTTCAGGAATCTTTATTTCTTGCTTGCTTGCTTGCTTGCTTACTTGCTTTTGTATTTGTAGTGTGAGATCTTCAGGGTCTGAAGGATCTCACTATATAGATAGGACTCATAGTGGGCCCTCCCAAGTGCTGGCATTACAAATGTGCACAACTATGCCCATTCTCAATCACCATCTCAGTTTGCCTTTGGGGTGGGACCGGCACAGCATGCCAGGGATCATGGCTGTTGAGTTTGTCAAAACAGGCACTTAAAACACCTCCGCAAAGGGGACCAGGGAGATAGCTCTGTGGCACAAGTGCCTGCCTGACAAATGCAGAGCCATGAATTTGAACCCCGGTTCCACCAAAAAAAACCACCCCCAAATTAAAACGAACAAACAAACAACAACAACAACAAAAACAGCTCAGCTAACCCACAGGCTTCCTAAAATTTGAGGATTTTTGGGTTTTTTTTTTTTTTTTTTTTTTTTGCAAGCTCAGGCTGCCTTAAGTGTGGGTCTGGTAAGGCATGTAGAGCTGATGATTGAACTGTGATCCCCTGTTTACCTTAAGGATTAAACAAAGATGAGAGAAAGGAGAAAATATAGCAAAAAGGGAAGGGGAAAATTGCAAGTATATATACAGGATTGCTGAGGTGATTGTACTAAGAATTTACGTCAGATTTTTGAAAATATGAATTAATGTGTAGAATCTTCACCTTGACTTACTCTAACTAAGCAACTTCTTCAAGGACAGCAATGTGTAATGCAAAAACCATGTTTGAATATCTGTCATCTTGATCTTCTAAATGTATTCCATATCTAATGTCTTATCAATTATTATTATATTCTCCAATTTCTTTAAAACCATGATTTTTTTGAAATAAGTCTTGCTATGTAGTTCTGGTTGCCTTTGACCTCTGTATATAAGCACAGCTGGTCTCACGCTCCTAGAATTTCCCTTGCTTCAGTCTCCTGAATAGTGGGATTACAGGAAGTTCTTGTCTAGAAATATTTTTAAGCAAATTCTAGAATCTGGGCTGTCACCTTACCATTTTTCATTCATTTTGAAGGTACTAGGAACTTCATTTATTCATTTAATAAGACATCTATCTCAAGCACAAAGATAATCTTTTGGACAGTTCCAGGGGTGGCAGTCAGTAGATTATGAGGTGAGTGAAGAACTGAGGTAATTTTAAGATAAGAATTGAGAAAATCTCCTTATGTTACTGTCTTTGAGCTCTTTCAGAAAGTGACGTGACTTAAGTAATGTTATTTTCTGTCATTTCCAGTACTCAGTAAAATTCAGGACACTACCTGAAAATATATACACAGCAAAATTTAAAAATGTTCAAGTATCTTATATAAAATTGCATGTTATTTGCATACATTATTCTTACTATGTACTTTCAAATATCTCAACATTTCTTATAATACACAATACAATGCATGTGCTACATAAATACCTATATTGCTTAAGGAATAATAATATTAAAAATACACAAGCAACCCTTAGAACTCTACCTACACACAGCACAATCCACAGAAGTAGATTGATGGAGTGCTTATATGTGAACATGCTGATTCTGTATATTGAATAACAACACCCAGGTAAAAGTTAGTTATTATGTAATATGAAATTTCCTATAGCTTCACATGTTTTGAAAAAAATGTGTTATGATTTATATCTAGATGCTCCCATAAAACTTCTCATACTAATAGATGAGGCTTTCCGTAGGTGACCTCATCTAGCACATATGAATATGGGTTAAGGGAGTGTGACAAATAAGTTATTATATTGATTGCTATATCATAGTTCTTGGTATGAAAAATGTGAACGATCATTTTGGTTGTAGGTTGCTCCAAACAATAGATTTATAGCATGAATGGAATAAAGGAGAAATGAGGGCTCAGTGCTGCTGCTTTCGCACTTTTGCCCTGCCAGTCAATGGATGGGTTTTCCTCTATCAAGTCCCTCTCTGTGTTGCCTTGCTTTGCAGTCAGACAACTACGACTGAGACATCTTTAAAAATGTGAACGAATGTAAAATTATTCTCTTAACTTGTGAATGTCAGGTATATTGTCCCAGTAACGAGAAACTAATTAACTCAAAATAGTTCTTTTATTAGATATCATGCAAAGTCAAATTATGGGAAATGAATACTTTTACTAAAATATTTTTCAAGTAGATGAATATAGAAAGTAAACATTTTATAGTGTTAGAAAGATCATTGGATTTTGGACTCTAAAATAGAGTATAAATTTGGGGGAAATGTATGTTATAGTAAGTAATTTATGAGCTATAAATGTATTTGCCATTTTCTGAGTTAACTCTTTCAAATCTACATTTGTGTTTTTGCTTATATCCTTTGCACACTAATTTATATTTATGTCTCCTTTGGAATTGTGAGGTTTGTTTCCAGAACATTTCTGTTGTATTCAAAATAGGCTCACATAGCCTCAGTCTATATCACTATGAATTAAGGATTTATGATTACTGAATTTTTGGCCTATGCTTATCAGGATACAGTCTCATCAAAATTTAACAGATTAATAAATGCTATCATTTATGTCTATGTGATCACTCCAAAACTATGCAGCCATAGGTGGGAATTTTTCAGAGTCGCTGCATCTAGGTTGTGTGAAGCTGAGATTAAAGCTGTGAGATTACTGTCCTAATCCAGTCGCCTAGATAGAGTATAAAGTGCTCAAAGAAAGGAGCTAAGATCCCTGGCTTATTTTGCTACCTTCTGCCCACCATGAAATGTTTTTCCTCTGTGATGCCTGTTTTCCATGCCAATCTATCTTGGACTTGGCCATTGATGGACTGAAACCTTTGAACTAAATAAGTCGTTCCTCATTTAACTTTGGGAGATGGGTATTTTGTCTCAGCAACAATAAAATGTAACTTAGATAATTAGTGTATCTGGAAGAATATAGAAAATGAAGACTAATGGTGTGTTTAATAATAATATATGTTAAAAATGTTTAAAAATCTTTAAATGAGTTAACCTGAAGAAGAGATTTGATTTTCTTCAGTGTACTTGAGATTTTGAAGTTCTCATATACTGTACCACCTCTGCTGCTTTTCTTTGAAAGTTGCAATAATACCAAACAAATCTCATACACCATTCATCTAGCTTTTCCCAAGATAAAAGCCTGTATGATCACAGATCAATTGTAGAAAATAAAAAGTTAACTTCTTACCAAATAACAAACTCAAAATCTTGTTTGTATTTCACAATTAGTTTCAATAATGTTGTTCTTTACAGCATAATCGAGTATCCTATTTTACTCCATTGAATTGACATGGTTCCCCAGTCCTTTGAATATATGATGAGTCTTCAATCTTACTTCATACTTAATGATCCTGACACATTTGAAGAATACTATCCAGATATTTACAGTATAGAGTAAATTGATGGCACCGAATTATTCCTTGGAAAAATAGCACATTATGCCAGTAAATAAATATCAGCAAGAACTTTTACTAATGACTGTTTATCACTGATCACCTGGTTAAGGATATGCTTAAGAGGTTCTTCTGCTATACTGTGAACTCTTTCTCTACACATTTTTTAAAAAATGGAATAAATACATAAGATGGTGTAATTTCCCTGTACCTGTTTACATTTCTACTGAAAATTTTGACTTTATCATTATACCTTGACTATAGAAATTATTTCATGGGTATCTAATACAAGCTTTAATTATCTCATTCTCATGTATTTATCATTCGATTATTTTTTGTAAAAATTAAAAATCTTCTTTTTCTTACTTATTCATTCAAATATTTATTTTGGCATTGTCTCATGGATATTTATTTTATTTTGTGGTGCTTATATTGGGCAGTACATGTACACACAGAGAGAGTGAAGGGTGGAGGAGGGGAGAGAGAGAGAGAAAGAGAGAGAGAGAGAGAGAGAGAGAGAGAGAGAGAGAGAGAGAGAGAGAGAGACTGGTTCACAATTTGCAAGATCTGTGTTTAGAAAGTAAATGATAGAGAAGTAAGTAATACAGATTGAAGGAGAAATAAAAATAAATAGCAAATAAATGAACCAAATCATATGTTTACTCTTAAAATATATTAATAAAATTGAAAATCTTTTAGCTAGACTCATCAATAAAAAATAGAAAAAATGCATACATTGCTAAAATCAAGAATGAAAGATGTCAACTTCACAGAAATTACAAAGGGTGTTATGAAAACATACTATGAAGGACTAAATGTCAACAGAGTACATGTAGAAGATATTTACAACCTGGCATAGAATAACTATAAAAACTAAATATACTTAGTGATGATAAAAATATTAACTTGGTTATTTAAAAATCTCTTCATGCAGAAGTTGAAGAAATAAAAATTTTTGAAAGTATCTACACTACTTTGTATTCCCATAACCAATGGAAAGGCTATTTAGAATTCTAAATATAGCATTACTCCAATTTTCTTGTAGTATTTACCTTTTCTTTATGAAGTTAAAGCTGTGTAAGAAGGTAGCTCAAAATTCGGCCATAAACAAATTCCAAAGTCCATAAATAAATTGATGCATATAGTTTGTATCAGGTTGTAAGTTTGCAGATAATTAGGCAATATTTCTAGCTAACTCATGCACTGCATATCATTAATTTCTCAATGAAAGTTATTTTAAACAATTATCATATGTTTCTACAAAAGCCATGCAAAATAAAATGTAGAAACCTCTAAGTATCTTCCTTAAATGTATGACCTTTTTATCAAATTCTACCTAGAAAAATGAGTAATATGTATTTTAAGTAGAAAATGAAATTTTCTAGGACATATGAATGAAATAAGGTAACTTAGACATACACATCAAATCGCTTTACATAGGCATAATTGTTTTAATTAAATTACAAAATATAACAACTACTGGGAAACATGGTAAATGAACTGTTGTGTAACTTACACATTCCATCAACCAAAAGCAAACTGAATCAGAAAGTCAGCTGTCTTTCAAATGAATACTTTAATATTAACTTTCCTGTAGCAAATAAAGTTTTAGGGTATATTACATATTATAATCTAGCTCCTTACGCCATTTTCATATATAAGTAATTTTCCTTTGTATCTTTATTTATATCTTACCTTTTCCTTCAACAAGATACCTTGCCTCTTGTATTTTGCTAAAGATATGTCCTCTAGCATATGTTTTAGAAGCCAATAAACTCATAATAAAATACTTTTTTGTTTCATATAAAAAATGAAAGAAATGCTATTTTTGCAAACTTTCTGGATATAGTTTCTTGCCTCAGCCTCCTAAATCCTACAATTACAGGTCTGTTCTACCACAACTACCTCAAGGAACTTGAGTGATTATAATTTTTAAGACCTAAGCCTGGCATAATCCACATATATGTAATAACTATTCTAAATAAATTATTTATTGGGAAAAGTCACCTAGTGATTATTTAGAAAAATCGAGTGATTTTCTGTTTTTATTTGAACTTCAAAACATTAATAACTGATTTGGAAAATTTTAAAAAGGAAATACATAAAGTGCTATATTCTATAGCATAATTTACTGTAATAATTTTCTGTGTATCAGTCTTACATTAGAATGTTATTTTTTAAAGAATTACTGTACACATATTTGAATGCAAGGAATTTTTTCTAATTACTTCAATTTCTCTTCTGAATTGAGTCGTGGGCAGTGTAATCTCAAATAAATCTGAAACAGATCCTTAAAATATAAAGTTAGTTATTAATTTTAAATCTTCTTCTTTCTTCTTTTCTAAGATGGATACATATAACTATGAATTCCTCCTAAGCCTGAGTATTTTTTGCTGCACTCCATTGTTTGTTCTCTTATATTTTTATTGTTTAACTTGCAGTATTTATTACTTCACTGTAATTCTTTTTAATCAATTTGGTTTTTAAGACTATGTTCTCTAATATTTACATGCTGGTGAAATTTTCCAGTTTTCCTTCAATTATCGATAGAAATTTTCAGACCATTGTGACCAGTTCATTTATTCAAAGCTTTTAAAATTAATTAATATTTAGTTTTGCACAACAATTGAGTATCCTGGAGTGTTCCATACTTACATTTAAGAAAAATTAAGGGCTGCAGTAAAATTAGCTCTTGCCTGACAAGTGCAGAGTCCTGAGTTCAATATCCAGTACCAAAAAAGAAAGAAAGAAAGAAAGAAAAAAAGAAAGAAAGAGAAAATAAAAGTTTATTTTCTTCTCTTGGTGGATCAGACTTTCTAACTTAAGTCTATTCATTGTATAATGTTTTTACATATTGCTTTTTTTTTTTTTTTTTTTTTTTTTTTTTTTTTTTTTTTTTTTTTTTTTTTTTTTTTTTTTTTTTTTTTTTTTTTTGCGAAACCAGGGTTCAAACTCAAGACCTTGCACTTGCCAGGCAGGTACTTGTGCCATGGAGCTATCTCCCCAGCCCCATATTGCATTTTCTTAATGGTCTTTTATCTTTTTTTCTGTATACTCCTGAAAATTAGATATTGGATTTTCCAATAACATTGAAGAACATTCTATTGCTACTCTCAATTTCGTCAGTGTCTGGAACCCATATTTTTGGATTCTATTATGAGTTAGGCACATGTTTAACATGTTTTAAATTACTGTGTTGCCTTGGTGTAAAATATGTTCTAGTTCTAAGAAGAATGCCTTTCTTTGTCCTTTGCAGCAATTTTTATACTTAGATGAATCTAATTGTCTTTTGTTACTATTTGCACTCTATCACTTTTTCATCTTTTCACATTCAACCTGTCCATAATATTAGATTTAAAGTGAATCACAGTTGGAATATACTTGGGTTATGTTTTCCTTTATTTCTACCAATTCTATGGATCATATCAAGGATTTTTTATTCGTATTTTTACTGAAATGCTTGAAACTACTGATAATACATTTTTGTCACTTTGCTATCATTTCTCTATATAATATTTTGGTTTCTCAATTAATCTGTTACTGCCTACTTGAAATTAATTTTTGATGTATCATTTTTGGGCTGGAGATATAACTCTAGCCTGAATTTTTCCTAAGCCTGGGATACACTAACTCACCTACCTGACAAGTGCAAGGTCCACATTCAATCCTCAGATGTCCAGGCATACTGTGCTGGCCCCAAAACTTAGCATGGTGGCACACTCATAATCCCAGTGCTTGGGGTGCTGAGACATCAGGATCACTATGAGTCTGAACTGTGTAGTGAGACAATATATCAATAAGTATAGTAAAAAGTATCATTTTTATTTTATTAAATTTAGAATAGGAAACATATAACAGAAGGAAAGCAGTAGACTATGATTAGTTCAGAAGTTTGTTCTCTTACGAATAAATGGAAACATTCTGGTAAATGAAACCTGAATCATCAAATAAAGTTAAGAATACCATAAGGTCAACTTTATTGTTCTATTTCCAAAAAGAGCACGTTGATATATATATATGTATATATATATATATATATATATATATATATATATATACTACCTTTGAAATTGCAGTTAATAAAATTCACTTTGATCTAATTTCATTGTCTTCCCAAAATCTTGCCCTGTGATATAGCTGTAAATTGAGAATTCTATAAATATTTCACAGATATTGCAATAGTCAAATGCTTTGTCACAGTCAAAAATGGAACGAGCCATTTATAATTATTGTATTGTGTCACACATGCAAATACACACTACACACAAATATACTACATTTGTCTTATTCCTCCACTTCAAAAGTCATGTAGTGCTTAAGGAAACATCACTTATTTTAAAAGAATTATAAAGATGCCCTCATTTCTCTTCACATTTAATTGATTGTGTTCAATGTGCAACTGAGCTATGCTTTCTTTTTTTTTTTTTTTTTCTGAGCTATGTTTTCAGTTCAGGCATATACTATAATTGTTTCCAAGTCCCTTTCACTATAGCCATTATTTGAACAAAATGTCACTGAAAGATTTATCTTCCAGAAAAAATAAATGTACATAGCATATACTTCATGAATAATTTCTGAACAATTTATTAATAAAATCAATTCATTCAATTTCTTGGAGAAAAACAAACTGCAATTGTGCTGCTACAGGGAATAATACTTTACATAAACAACCCTATGCTCCCAATCGTAGGATCATAATGGAAAGCTTTGGAGAGAAGGAAACATTTCTACTATTCTGCATGAATGCACTATTAAAAAAATACTGCCTTGCATGAAGGTTATTTTCTTAGTACACAGAAAGGATGGAAACAACTCAAAGAGGATAAAATTCACAAGATCAGTAGTTTGAGAGTCCTGATTTTGAACTAACAGAGCTTCCTGAAAACTTCAGTTTGAGGAGACATTTCTCTTCTTCAGTGAAAAAGCTACGGTATCACTGATAACTACATTAAATTCATTATGATCATGGGCCTAAAAATGAAATAGGGTTAATAATTTAGCTATCTTTTGTTAAAACAACTTTCAAGGAAATGCTAAAAACTATAATCATGCTCTTCTCCCTACAGGATTTAGAGAGATAAAATAAAATTTTAGCAAGAACACGACAGCTGTAATGTATATTGTTTATTAAATATGCAATCAATCCTAAAAGATTTTCATAGAGAGAATCCAAGAAAATGTCAAGAAATTTCACTAATTGAGATGAATCTTGTATCTTTCCAAGATATTTGAAAGCAAAATTATGTTTCATTATGACAAGAATATTTATGATTCATATGTAAGAAATTCAAGTTAGCTGATCTCATTATGTATGTCTCTATCTAAAGGGATTCAGAAATCCATCAACAGATTTTTCAAGAACACAGTTGTAACCTAAACTCTATACAATAGCTCAAGTAGCACTTGAGTATTCAATATTTAGTTTAGTTCTTTATGCTGCTGTGTATCAAACTTAGGAGTTCATACATGTTAGGAAACTATTCTACTACTGAGCTACACTTCATTGCTAACTTTTTGACACTAGGTTCTAGCATATTACACAGTGGATCAATCTGAATAAAATGATGGACAATAAAAACTAAATCTGTCAAAAATCTGTTATGTCTCTATTGTCTAATGTATAAGGCTTCTAGGTAGTTGACATCACTACACTACTAGAGACAGCATTGTGATTTTCACAGTATAGTTTCTTCCTTTAGATATTTTCTCTGAGTATGTTTTGTGAAATATTTCTTCTAAGGAAAATGAATAAAAATATACCTATATCTGTTTTACACCTGACAAGAAACTTTATTTTAATTTTTAATATTTCTGTCTTTCTGTGGTAGAGTCTCACTATATAGCTCAGACTCAGTGACACTACTGTTTCAGCCTCTGCAGCATTGGAATTACAGGCATTTGCCACCATACCTGGATTTGGTGTCTGGCAAAGCACGCCGTGGGTGGAACAAACATGACACGCAGTAAGTAACAGCGAGTGAACCTGGGTTGCTGCACTTGCTATTCAGGCCCTTAGGAACAGCTAGCTATCTCCCCCACCCCATGACAAGAACTTTTAAAAGGAAAAAAAAAACTTCCATACACAGACTACATTTTTATACTTGAAAAAGAATACACATGTTTCAAATTTGCTTATGCATTTCACAGTTACTTGTGTTACAAAATCAGAAGCAACAACTGAGGAAAGCAAAAAATTTCAAAGCAGGTTTTGTGGTGAGTATTCTTCTGTATGCTTTGCATAGCTCAATGACAACAACCCTATGAGGCCGACATTTTGGTATAGATAGCAAGACAGAAAAGATACATTATTTCTCTCATATCACAGGTAGTTATTGATAAAGTCAGACTAGAAATGATACTAATTCTCCAATTTTTGTATTTACTTTTTAGGGAAAGAGATAAAGATTATTTTCTCAAAAAAGACTTATTGTTATAGCTTGTGAACAAAAAAATTAATTAATTTTAATGCACAATGAAATGAGTTTTGAGAAATGTAATGTAACTTTGTAGCCACCAGCACAGTCAAAATACATAATTTTGGTTCCAGCCCAGACTCAAACCACACCACTGGGAGCCAAGCCCGCGCGCCCACCGTGGCCCAAGCTCCAGCACCAAACCCATCAAATATCTCGTTTGGCAACCGATCTGGTCCACGAGCCTACCAGGACTACTCAATCCCAAAGCTCCACCTCCA
>PVJA010025177.1:0-31055 GCA_004027025.1 Myocastor coypus
GCTGGCTCAGTGACAAGCGACTCTCAGCCTGCAAGCCAGAGACTAACTCAATCACCACAGGTACCCGCAGGGCAGTCAAAGCGACCAGGCAGTGGCCAGGCCAGGGGCAGGAGGGGCCTGGCCATCTGTGCCCTCGGCCTGCAGCTTCTGACTAGGACACAGTCTGGCCCCACCCCAGGGCTGCAAATCCCTCTCACCCATGGGCCAGGCAACTGTTTGGAATCGGCCAGAGCCCTGCAGTGGGGAGGGAGGAAGAGCCGGCCACAGGAGGGCCAGCAAGCCGGGACGCACGCAGACAAGCTGATCCTGGGCCGGGACCCAGGCTGACACCGTCCCACCCAGGGGCTGAATTAGTGCAATGGAGCAGTGTGCAGACTGGAAAGGAAAAGCGGCTCCCACCTACCAGGGGATCACGGAGGACCGGGACACCCTCGAGCCCTGTGTCCCAGGGGCAGCAGTCACAGTCACTGGTCACTGCTCTGCAGGCTAGGCCCAGCAGCTCCAAGTCGCGCCACCTGCCTGCCCAGTAGAGGCTACACTGCCCACACCTGGGGCCTAGGAAGCACAGGTAGGCGGAGCTGGCCTGGAAGAGAAGACCCATGCAGCCCTCCTGGGTGAAACAAGGACTGTCAGGACTCCAACACCCTGACCGCGGAGAGCGGTGAGCCAGGGCTCGTCCCCAGGACAGGAGGCAAGCAGAGCCTGGTCCAGCCCAGCAGCATCTGTGCCCGTATTCACCACCAGGCTGAGGAACCCTCAGTCCACCGGGAGCCCCCGGCCCACCAGGCCAAGCGACCCCAACTTCTCCAAGTAGACTTTATTCATCTACAAAATGGCCTCAAGGCCAGAGGCCAGAGGCCACCCCCTCTCTGAGCCCCTCTGTGGTCTCTCCAGCCAGCCCTCGCCCACCCCACTGCCCACCAATTCACCTTCATCGCCAACATGTCAGCTGGCCTTTTTTCCTTCTCCATGCTTTGCAGAGATGGGGGCAGGGCTTTAGGTCCCACAGCTCAGGACCCTAACCTGCTCCTGGGCCTCCAAACCGTGAGCCCTGCTGCACCCTGGAACTTTCTTTTGGACATCAGAGGGGTGACTCGACTACAACTGAGCCCTGTAGAGATGCCTCCCTCTGCTAGGCTCAGAGTTTCCCAATGCCCTGACTAGTCACCAGCAGCAGCACTGGGAGGCTCCGCAGATCTGCAGGCCCCAGGCCCCAGGCCTGGCCCTAGCAATCCACATCTGCACAGCAGAGCCCTAGGCTCACTCAGGCTGACAGCTGGGTGGGGTCCCTGGCTCCACTAGCAGGTTTTCTTTGACCTAGGTCCCCTGCTGAGCCCCTCAGGGCCCAGCTTAAAGGGAGACGCCCACCCCCTCCTCTGCCCTCCCTGGGCAGGACCCACCAGCCTGCCTCAGCCAACCCATGTCTGCCCGGGCTGAGAGAGAAACAGAGAAGTGGATCGGGGCACCATAGCAAGCCTGTGCCCCACACAGAGGGACCCACTCACACCATGTGCCCACCTCAGGGCTCCAGGGAACCCACCTGCCAGAGCACATGCACCCCGCAGCCAGGAAGGGAGCCTGGAAACTCCAGCAAGCCTTGGAGACCAGCACGCTGTGCTCACACTGCCAACAGGGGCCTGCAGCACAGGGAGGAGCTGCTCAGATTCCCTGCAGGAAGACACGTGGGCAAATGGCCACAGGCGGGAGGTGCATGTCTGCCAGGGACGGGTGGGTCAGCACCCCATGGTGGCAGCTGGGCAGGCCTAGCTTGGTGGGGTCCTGCCCTTGGGCAACCCTTTGGAACACAGGCCCTGCTGCGGGGTGTATGAAATCCTCACGATCAGTCGCAGCACCTTGAACTCACACTCGCGGCTACACCGTGGGGCCCCTCCCCGCAAAGCCCACTCCCGGGCCCTGCTCCCTACACCCGCCAGGGCAGCCGCTGGCAGAACAGGGTCCTCTCTTTGGAGAAGAGGATGTGCGCCCCAGGGGCAGGAAGAGAGCATGCATCCCTTTGGGGAACACCATGAAGATGGGTGCCCCCTCCCCGACAGGCCAACACCCTCCATGAGGAACCACCGGCGTGGTCCGGGGGCCTGGCAGGAACGCAGCTTTCTGGGCTTGCCCCATGATGCCTGCAGGGGCCCAATAAGCTCAGCTCTCTGAGCCCGCCCACCCCAGGGCTCCGAGGCTTGGCCAAGCATGAGGACCACAAGGGAAAGCCAAGAATCTCCTCTCCACCTGAGCCCCCACAGCCAGGGTCCTCCCAGAGAAGGCCCTGATTATTTTCCACGCATGGAAAGAACCCTCCATTAAGGCACAAGACCCTGGCTGCCATGAGATTCTCCAGTGGGCAGACAAAAGAGGAAACAGCTGGCCCAGCCGTGGCCCCTCACCTGGTTTGCAGCACAGCGGGGGCACACATATGTGTGACCCCAGTGGCCTGCACTGAGGTCTGGCAGTGCTTCCCACGGTGGGTGGACCCCAATTTTTGTTACTCTGTGCCTACTGGACTCACACCACCATGTACCCACCCAGTGCAGCTCAAGGGCAGTGTCTAGGGTAAATGTGAACAGGAGCCAGAGAAAGACCACCCACAGCAAAGAACCTGCAAAAGTAAAAGCTACCTTCACCAACCAGGGAAGTGGAAGGACCCAGCGCACAACCCAACCCAGTAAGGCCAGTTGTTCTCTGATTGGGTAGCGAGCCTGTGAGAACGGCAGATGAATCTCTCTGATTGGCCGGTGCCCCACTGAATTGGGTCCAGAAACCTCCTTCTGATTGGCCAACACCCAGTTAAGTGTAAAGGCCTCTAATTTGCCAGTGTCAGGCTGAGCATCAGGGGCTTTTCTCTGATTGGCCAGTGCCCTACTGGCTGTCAGAGGCTTCCCTCTAATTGGTCCATGATCAGAATCTACTGGCTGATGCATTCTGCTGCACTTGACATGGTGAAGCTGCCTGTTCAGCCATCTGGTCCCTCCTGTAGGCCAGGGATGACCTGCTGCTCACCCGTAGACCTATACAGACGGGTCGCACACCAGCAGGCCACAAATGCTGCTACGAACACCGATGCTATCCAGCTGCTTCTCACATGGACCGGGCCAGTGCCCCACCTCCCTCAGCTGCCCACCGCAGAACGGAAAAGGCTGAGTCCCATTCTCCCCTCACATTAGAGAGCATCCCCTTTTCCCTGGAAAGAGGGGTCAGGCTCTTCCACTTGTGCACTTCTGCTAGGTCCACATGTTTTCACGTCTTTCTGCAGCACTTAGGCCACCAGACCCCCTCCAGCCAAGATGCTCTGCAGGAAGAAGAACACGGAAGATCAAACTTTCCCTAAGAACACAGGTCCAGGGTCCAGAAAATGAAGAAGTCCTCCCTGTGCCGAGGCGACTTGGAGGACCAGGAGCCCCCCCCCCCATCACCAGCTATGCATAATTACATTTAGAGAAAAGTGGGTCAGACTGTGGTTCCATGGCTGAGGTCTGAGTCACTGAACATTCTGGTGACATTTACCGCTAATGTGAGGTTGCTCCTAAGACTGGGAAGCTTCCAGATAAATGACTGCACTGATAGGAAGCCGGTGGGCTGCTGGCTTGGTCTGTGTAATGCAGATGACACACAGAGGCCGCCCCCTACCCAGACTCCAGCAAGCATGCAGCCCACGGCATCCACCCAGGGGGGTTACTGCCAGGCCCACCAAGAACGCCTTGGGCAGAGGCTAGAGTCCCCTCCGCACCCCGGCTCCTCTGGCGGAGAGAGGTGGCCTGGAACAGGGGAGAGAGGTACGCTGAACTCGACAGGAGACCAGGACAGCCATGGTTGGGGAGCTGCAGCGTGTGGCCAGGCAGACTCCCCCATGAGGGAGCAGCCCCACAGCCCTCCCGTGGAAGGGATGATGCTCCATGTAGCCCAGAAGCAGCGCGCCAAAAGCTAGTAATGGAACCGCCCCAGCTGCCTCAGAGACCCCGGGTCCTAAGGCTGACGTCAGGGCTCACTCCATGCTTTCCGTGAGTTGTGTGTGAAGCCCTCGCGAAATCCTGGTCAGCATGCCCGGCCCACACGTGGGTGGGTGCACCGAGGCACAAGGTCCTGACTGCACAGCCTGGGGGAGCTGGAACCAAGATGGAAACCCAGACCGTTTCCTCGGGGCCTCCCGCCCTTCCCCTCCAGGCCACTCTTGGGTCTCCAAGTTGTGTGCTGCTGCGCTGCAGTGCTGCCCGTGAGAAGGGCCACAGAGGTGACCTCCCGGATCCTGAGACATCTGCGCGCTGGGCCAGGAATGGCAAAACTGGCACTGATGCCAGATGATCTATGGTAACAGAAGCTGAGAACAGGGCAGCTGGGGAGCGACGTAGCCTCGCCCTGGAGGAGGGAGGAGTCACCCATCCTGGGACCGGGCAGCAGGACCAGCAAGTGCCTCCAGAGCCACCTCCATCTAGTCATCTCCATCCTGCAGGGATCCCCACAGGTGCTGGGCTTTGCATGCAGAAGCTGACAGAAAAGCCGTGCGCACATGTGCAGCGTGTGACCTCACATGCTCGTACATGCATGTACAAAGACACTCACACGCAGACAGCCCCTGACACATGCACACACCAGGGCACAGCCCTGCCACGGGCTTCAGAGCAGCTTCTGCGGGCGGCCCGTGCGGTGGGCCCACGTGGGAGCTGGGTGAGACCCAGGGCACGAGGCAGGAGGTAAGGGAGCCCCTGGGCGCTCAGGCGCTGGAGTTTCTCCACGCAGCATCCCTACACGCAGCGCCCTCCCTGCCCGCAGCACCTGGGAGCCTGACACCCAGCCAGGGCTCCAGGAGCCTTCTGCTCCTCCCTTTCACAAATGACCAGCAGCCAGCAAGGGGCCCATTCAGCCCTCAAAGCAAGAGCACCCCATTCTTCCTAATTCCTCTGAGGAGAAACTGAGCCCCAGCCACTCCTGGAATCCAGCTGTGTGATCATCAAGCAGCGGCCCTCCCAAAACTGTCCCGAGGCTCCCACATCCCAGTCTGAGGCACACCTGTTGCTTGCCAGCCCTCACGGGCCAAGCCCCACCACTCCTCCTGGGAAGCAGGGGCGGCAGAGCTTTAGGGAGCTCACTCATTTCTCTGTAGGAAAGACAGCCATAGGGGCTGCCAGCCCTGTTCATCAGGAGCTTTCCAGATAAGGAAAGCAGGGACAGGGTGTGGGGTGTCCTGTCAGGAAAGAGGGACAAGGGTGAGATTAAAACAGCCCCCTGGGATCTGTACTGAAGGACGAGGTGAAAGAGGCCAGCCCAGCCTACCCCACCTCCTCCAGGCGCCCCGCCACATAGGGCAGCTCACTTTCCCAGCTGGGCCCCAGGGACCCAGCAGGTCCACGTGGGCTAGAGGTCTGCTGCTAGCTGGGACCAGGGGACCCAATCACTTCTGTTTCCCCACTAGCATGTAGGCTAGGAGCAAAGGCAAAGCCTCAAGGGTCAGGCAGGTTAGGGTGACCCTGGGGACTCCTGGTGGGGCCTGCGGAAACACTTGGGCCCCGGGAGGGAAGAGGGAGGGGGCCCCGGGAGACAGGGAGGAAGGAGAAGGAGGGCTGGCGTGTGACCTGTGCCACCTGGAGGTGCCCTGCCCTCCAGAGAGCACTGGGCCTGTCCCAGGGGCCTGAACACAGCCAGGCACTGGGCCTCTCCCAGCGGGGAGCTGATAACCAGATGTGAACCAGGCGACCATCCAGAGTCAGGGAGGCCTGAGCCAGCAGAAGAGCTGCCTCCCTCAGGGGCCTGGCACGGAGTCACAGGGCCTGGGACCCCAGCTTGGGGATTGCCAGGCCTCTACTCCATCTCAGCCTATGTGAGCGCTTGCCACGGGCCACTCAAGTGCCAGCAAACATATCCCCGGCAGGACTGTCCTGCCTAGGTGCCTCCTCGATTTGCAGCAAACACCATGTCCAGGTGGAGGGGTGACTCATCGATGGCCCCAGGGGCTGCAAGAGCTGGCTCACACTCACCGCAGCCCCTGCTGCTGTAAAGTGGGCTCCGACCCTTACACCCCTGCTCTGCCCACTGAAGCCTGGACCCTGGGGAGGAGACATCAGCTGTGCAGGAGAAGGGCGTGGCAGTGGGGAGTGTCCAGAAATATCCCAAGGGCGGGGTGGAGGCCCAGTGCTGGCCAGCACCCAGGAAAAGCCTGGGCGACATCACAGAACATAGGCTGTGAGCCGGGCACCAGGCAGGCACGCCCGCAGGCCACAGCTGGCGGCCACAGCCCAAGCGGGTGGGCGGCGACCGCAACTGCAGCCCCAGGCAGGGAAACGTGGACAGCCGGCCAGGCCTGTAGAGGGCTTCTTGGGGACTCTCTTGGCGCCCTCTGCCTCTCACTGGCTGCTCTTTTATGGGGAGGGGAGGAGGAGGATGGAAAGGATGTCTTTGCAGCCAACTAGATTGAGTCAGAGGAAACTTAACCATTTGCTGTCGAGTCTCCCAGACTTGGCCAGCTCTCCCTGCGAAAGATTGCAAAAAGCCATCACGTGCCTGGAGCCCACCAATGGTGTACGGAGGAGATGACCTCAATTTCCAAATATTGGGGTCACGTTTCATTTCCCATATGCTCCTTCCTTGCTACGACATTGTCATCGAGCAGCCCCAAGTACACCCTAAGCTTTCGCTTCTTCCCACGCTTGGCTGAGACCAAGGTAGGGGAAAGGGCTGTGTTCTAGAGAACGCGGAAAACATCTGGTACATCCCAGGGAGGGAAGAACCCGGGGAGCAGCTGGCTGGTGGCTGTGCCTGCCTCCCCGGCATGTGCAGTGGACAGCCGCCCCCAGCTGGCTGCACACTCCAAAACGTGTCCCACCCTGGGCAGCAGGGAGAGGCTTGTGAAACCCGTCCACGAAGCAGCCTCTTCAACCCCTTCCTAACCTCTTTTGACAAAAGCAGTGTCCAAAGGCACGGCTGTGACCCGAGGGACCCCACTTCCCTCCCCTGGAGCTGTGTCTCAGACAGCAGAGGACAGGACATCAGAGAGCAGGAGAGCCAGGGAGCCATGGGCAAGCCAGCCAGGGGTGCAGCCAGGGTGGGATTTCTTCCGGGGCCCTGGAGAGCCCCAGGCCAAGTCCCTGCACAGCCACAGACCCCCTCACCACATCATCCCACTTCTCTGGGGTTCCTCTTGTCCCTCGCCCTCAGCTGACCCCCAGAGAAACATAAGGCCAGAACCCAGATCTCAGGACCCAGGCTGGGCCCTGTCTCCTCCCACTGGATCTGGAAGCCGCCTCACCCTAGGCTCCTTCGCATCCCCTAAAGCCCACTAGGCACAAGTTCTTCCAGGAAAGAAGGAATGGGCATTCTCATTAGCATGTGAAACGAGGAAAGCTTTTTTTTCCAAGCCTCCAAACCAAGTAGATTGAGCCCTTTCTTTCTTTCTTTCTTTCTTTCTTTCTTTCTTTCTTTCTTTCTTTCTTTCCTTCTTTCCTTCTTTCTTTTTCCGGAACAGGGGTTCAAACTCATGGCCTTGCACTTGCCAGGCAAGCACTTGTGCCACAGAACTATCTCCCCAGCCCCCTGAGCCCTTTCTTGACAAGGCCAAGTGGGCCCAGCTGCCCAATGTGCCCACATACTCATCCCTCTGCACATGGGACCCCGAGCCTGCACCCTCCCCACCTGTCACTGGGAGGCCAGGTAACTGCCAGGGATACTGAAGGACCTATGCCATGCTGCTACGTGGTACAGAATAGCACTATGGGGAAAGCTGGCCTGGGAGCAGGGGTCCCTGGGAAGCAGGGCTTTTTCTGAGGGCCCACCCTGCTCTGGCAGGGAGCCCCACTTCTGGGCATCATCCTAACCCAACTCCATATCTGCCCAACTCCAGGCCATCCCCTCATTATGCCCCACAGATTCCATCTTTGGTCAGCTACTCTACAGAAAGTGGCCTGCCTGCCAGGGGTCTAGGGACTTGGGTGCAAACAGGAACCCTTTCGGGGTTCTCCTGCACCCCTGAACGCTGAGATAGCCAAGACCACAAGAAACCCTGTCTGCCCTATCAAAAGAACAGCACTAGCCTGCAGAGAAGGGCTGCTTGGGGAAACCCAACGCTAGTAGCCTCAAATTTGGGGTACCTGGGGAGGGGCAAATCAGATGGAGCTGGGCTGTAGGGGGCGACCCTTCCCGGGGTTTTGACATGGACCCTTCTGCCAAAGGCTATGCGGAGCAGAGCTGGCCGCCCAATACTAGGAGACAGCAAGCCAAGTTCCGGGACAAAAGTTTGCCCACCTCGCAGACACGCGGAATAGCCTAGGGCGGATCGCACACGCGGCCTCCGTGGGCTCCGCGGCAGCCCCACCCAGCCGGACGCCTGAGGAGGGGACTGCGTTGCGTTGGTGTCTCCCTCTCCGGGCCCCTGGCGAATGGCATTCGCCGGCTCTGTCGCGCATTCCACAGGCCCGGGGAAAGTTCTCCAAGCGCGGAGGAGGCGGCGTCAAACGCCCTGGTGACAGCGCCCCCCGCTCCTCGGCCACGCGCCCTGGGCGCGGCGCCCTTACCTGCGCGGCTCAGCGGCGGCGCCCACAGCAGCACGAGGAGCAGGAGCAACGGCTGGGACAGCGGCAGGACGCCCAGGCGCGGGGGGCAGCGCGCTTTCCAGCGGGTGTGGACGTCCATGCCGGCGGGGCGCAGGCTGGGGCGCGCGGGGGCGCACGAGAAGCGCGAGGGTGAGGAGCGCAGACGCAGTGGGGACCCCCGGCTCAGGAAGTCATAGGGAGGCGGCCTCTCGCGGGCACTTGGGGACCGGGAAAGGGGCCGCCGGCGCGCGCGCCCGCGGCGGGGTCTCTACTCGGCACTCGGGGCGCCCGGGACCCAGCTCGGATCGCTGGCTCGCGCGGCCTCCTCCGCTCTCCGAGTCCTTGCCGCCGCCGCTGCTGCCCCGCGACCCGCTCCCGCGCGCGCTCCTCGGAGTGAGGTCCTGCGCCAGCCAGGCCGGGAGTGTGGACCTCGCCCGGGGCGCCCAGCACTCAGTTAGCCCCTTCCTCCACCCTCTCCCCGCGGGCTCCAGCGGAGGGCTGTCGATCCCCGCGGTCCACAGCAAATCAGAGCACGGGCCGGGCACTGCGAGGCCGGCCCCCGCCTCCCAATGGGCGCCTCTGGCGAGGAGGTGGGGACAGCGCGAGAGGCGCGGCGAGGAAGGGGCCGGCCCGGGGCGGAGCTGTCCTGGGTCGGCGCGGGGTGGACGCGTGGGCCGTGGGCTGCCTTCGAGTCCAGCGCCCACCTAGGTTCCCACCCCCATCTTCCTGCTCCAGGTGCCAGTACCTGGCCGAGCTCCAGAAGCCCGATCCAGAGGGAGGCCCCGAAGTTTTAAGTTTAAAAAAAAAAAAAAAAAAGAGTTGCGGCTCTCCCGCCCAACTTTTTCTTTACGTGAAGCGCTGAGCGCCTCTCCGGAGCAGAGACTCTGCCTCCAATCCAGCCAGATGGGGCGCCCAAGACTGTGGCAGACCTGTGCCCCGACGAAGACCCGCCTGCTATCCTCCCAGAGGCTGCAAATTGGCGAGCATGCTTCACCGGGATGCGGTTTCCAACAGGGCCCCAAAGGCTTGGACAGGGGACATCTGGGCTAGGGATCCGGCGAAGTCCGGCTGCGAACACCCACCCCTCTACAGAGCCGTCAGGCTTCCCCAGACCTGGGAGCCTGCCCTGAGGCCTGACTCAATCCTCCCAGCCTCCTCCAGGGCTACAGGGCTTAGATTTAGAAAGCAGGAATCAAAAGCGCATTAAGAAGGCTTTCAAATTTGAAAGGCTGGGCCTGCCGCCACCTTTGAACCAGCTGGTGAGCCTACAAGGATGCTAGGCAGGGTTGGGGTCCCTGTGCAGGTCTGTGGGTAGACTCTGAAACTCCCCATCAGTCTGGTCCTCTTGGAAAGCAGGGTGTGGAGGAGCCAGGCAGAGACCGGGTCAGTGCTCACCCGAGGGCTATGCTCTCCAGCTCGGTGTCTGCCACACAGATTCTTGTCTTTTGTAGGCGCCAAGTAACTGCACAGAAAGGAGCGACAGGGTCTGTGTGTGTGCTGAGGTGCCGTAAGTAAAACAAAGTTTTGGTGCTGGCTTTCACATCTGTCGTCTGATTCTTCTTTTTTGCAACTCTGCACAAACGGCACATGTGGTGGGTGGGTGTGAGCTGCGTGCAGTGCAACCAAAGTTGTGTGCCTGTGTGAATGGAAGATGGGATGCGCGTGCATGAGAGAACTGCGTGCGTGCACACGTGTGCTTGTGTAGCCGAGAGCTGTGTGCTGCAGGGTGGTGCAGCTAGAGCTGCTGGCCCTCTGTCTTCCCACACACCAGGAGAATGGAAAAATTCCACCCCACACTCCCTCAGCCCCAGCACACTGCCCAAGGTGTGACAGCTTCTCCCTAGAAGTGGGGTGTTGGCCTGCGGATCACCAGAGACTTCCCCTTCCCAGGCTCCTTTTCTGACAGTTACAAGCACTGGTCCGAGCCAGCCCTACAGACATTTGTCACTCAGAACCAGTGACATTGGCCACGGTGAGGACAAGAGGTCTCCCAAGAGCTAAAGTCAGGAGATCCTTCCCCACGGTGCTGAGTGCACCCCTAGGGAGCACCGTAGGGTGGCACGGGGTGACCAGACATGGAGGCTACCCTTGTTCTGGCTGGGAGCTGGGCCGAGGACAAGCAAGTCAGACAAGTCGCCACTGCAGGCGTCCTGACACACGGGTCCCACTGAGGACTTTGCTGGTATTAAGCCACAGCAGCAAGAGGAAGTCTGTCCCTGCTCCCACTTACAGATGAGGAGACGAGGGAGGGGCAGAGAGGGCGCCGACGGGCTCCTGCCCGGTCAGCACCTGGGTCAGGTGTGTTTCCTCATCTTTGGAATTCATCCCATTTCTTGTCCCTGTGGCGCCCTGACACGGGTGGACAAACCCCGATCGGGAGCCCTGTGCTCTGGGGTGACCCCGTGGGCTGCCCTCTCTGCGTCCCTGTGGCACCTGGTGGGAACGGGGCAGCCAGGGAGCCCAACTAGCCAGTTCTTCTGTTCCTGCGTGCTTCTTCTCCTTAGCTGCTTTATGCAGTGATGCCAGGGCGGTGGCCCTGGGCAGAGGGCCCTGACAAGTGTCAAGGGCTCCCCTTCCTGGGAGGTCCTACCAGCCTCCTGGGGGCCTTCCCTGGCTGGGGAATGGCCAGCCCCTCTGCAGGCTGAGACAGCCTGGTACTTTCTCTTCCTCTTATAAGTACAGGGGCAGGTCCTGCCACCTGGCAAGGTAGCCTGAGCTGCAGAGTTTGTGTGCCTCAGGGGGCATGAACGCGGGCCCCATGGCATGAGTGGAATTGCGGGCACCTGCAGGGGCAGCTTGGGGTAAGCTCCTCAGCCGCCCAAGGGAAAACTCCAGGCTGGTGTCCCTCGGCTGGTGTGCAGGTGCCATGCCAGTGTCGCGATCACACAGAGGCCACCTCTCGGCCACCATCCCACAGACCTTGAAATGAGAGTTCTCACCTCTGAGATGCTTGCCATCCATGAAATGAGGGCACCGGAGCCAGGTCCCCCTTGTCATCAGGACGCGCGGCCACCAAAGAGCCACATGAAGCCTGTTTTTCCCTTGCAAAGGCCCCGTCTCCAGACACAGCCACATCCTGGGTTCTGGGGTCCAGGCCGCAGCATGATCCCTAACGTGATGGAATTCACCATCAGAAGCCCCAGTCTATGAGCCATTTAGGGACCCCCTCCTCCGCAGAGATGGGAGGCCCTGGCTCCGGACCCGAAGGGAGAGTCTGACCACCTCGGCCTCCTCCTGCCACTGCACTCTGCGGCACTGCATGTGGTGGCAGGAGAGGCCCCAGGGAAGCAGGGAGGAACCCTGAACCCTGACGGGCGCCCTGTGCCCTGATTCCTTGTCCCTTTGGCACTGCCCCCCATTGTGATACTGTGCACCCTGGGCAAGAGAGGGGTCAGACATGGGCACCCACCCCGAAGGCTGAGCCCATTCTCAGACCACCTCAGGCTTCCACCCCATGGCAACTCACCCCTCTTCTGTGTGAACAAGGGGCCCTGGTGTGGTGAAGAACAACCTCTGGGGGAGATGTGGAGAACACGGCGGTTTACAGGAGGGTGGCAAGTGCTGTGGGGATAGCGCGGCCGGGCAAGCCCTGAGCACTGGTACTCTGTGTCTCCTGGCTCCCTGCAGCTGGCTCCTCGCTTCCCCCCAGGAGCTACAGGGCTGTACCTCCATCTGCAGCACTGGGCTTGTTCCAAGCTCCCCCATGACACCCCAGCATGCCTGATGCAGGCAGTGGAGCCACACCCCCGCCCCCAGTCCAGCCAAGAGGCCTCCGCCCAGGACCCCATGCAGGGCCCCAGTGCCACCGCTCAGACTGCACAAACTAGACTCCTGGGGGCTTCAGCCTCCCAACCAAACATGGCCCCGGGAACCTGGGATTCCTCCATTCAGTGGCAGGTCCTCTCCAGAGGCCACGAGGCAGCCCCTGCCCAGCCCCAGGTGGACCAGCCTCCACTCCTGAGGGAGACACCTACACGGAGGGGTAGGGCAGCCTGGCTGCCTCTCTGGCCCTCCTGTGTCATGTCCAGTAGGCTCCCCTGGACCCTACTGAATTTCCTTGCCCAATCAGATGCCAAGCAAGCCTCGAATGACAACAGGGTTTCCAGGCAGAACAGCCCAGGACAGACACTGGGCCGACTTAAACACAGGCAGAGAGCGTGCTCAGACAGCAGGCATGACGCACACTTCCCAGATGGAGCCTGGTTGGCACTGCATGGCTACGGGGATGCTTTACAGATAAAGGCATGGGCTGCTGCCCAAGAAAAACACCCATGGGAGAGGCCATGTTGGCCAGTCTTTCTAAGAACCACGCACACAGGTGGGCCGAGAGGTCCCTCAGCGCTCCAGGGTGTTGGTGACCCAGCTCCCAAATGGGGATGCCCTTAGATCCTCCTTACTGCTGGCCAGCAGTGGGTGGCAGCCAGCAAAGAAGGGCAGGGGCACCCCTGGAGCCGGGACTGGCATTCGGGGTAGGACAAGCCGTGCCACCTTCTCTAGGGGCTAGAAGTAGCCGCTTCTCCAGCCCCAGCCTCTGTGGTAGGATTAGGGCAAGTGCACGCCCTGTGGGGCTTAAGGATGATACGGACACAGAGCAGCTGCCCCAGAAATGCCCTGCTCCCAGGGCCCTCCCGTGCCATGTGGAAACTGAGCCTCAGAGCTGAGCAGGAGAGGCCAGCACCATGGGCAGAGCACCTATCAGCCCTGGAGTCTCTGAGAGAGCCCAGGAGCAGAGAGGTGGTGCTGGCAGACGAGGTGAGAAGCGTGCCTCTAGTACCAGGCCGAGGCTGGAGGCCGGCGGCTTGAGCAGCGCTAGCCGGTCCTGCTGGGGCTGGGAGCCTGGCCCTTTGCAAGAGCGCAGAGGCAGGCAGAGGTCAGAGGAGGAGATGGGGAGGCGTGTCGGACTTGCATCATAGGAAGGCTGTCAGTGTCCGGAGGCACTTAGCAGGGCAGGGGCGACTGTAGGCTGAGTCAGGCAATGACAGCTTCCTGGACAGGGGAAGGAGCCAGGCCGGGGCCAGAAGAGTAGCAGCAAGGGTATGGGGTCACACAGGGATTCACCAGCGACCACAGCCCTAGAGGACTCCACAGAAGCTGTCCCTGCAGAGTGCAGGCCCAGGGACAGCATGGCCCTTGGCTTCTGTCCACTTCGAGGGGAGGCGGACTGGCCATACATGTGGCCACCAGGGCCAAGGCATCCAGAGCCCTGCCCACAGCAGGAGGTGGTTCAGACAGCTTGGAAACTCACTCTGCACGTGGGCACCTTGCCCCACACTGAGCCAGGTCCCCTAGCACTGCACTGCAGGAGTCTGGGGCCACCGTCCCCACTCCACAGATGGTAGTGCTGGGTCCTCCAGGGCAGGTGGGGTCCATGCTCCCCTCCCAGAGCTGTGACCCCTGCTGCACACCACATCGCAGTGATGCATCCAGGCCCAGCTGCAGCCACCCTTCCTCACAGACACACGCCCCTGGGCCACAGATCACCCCGAGCAGAGGCAAGTCTCCGGGGTTCGTGGCTTCCTCCCAGCCCCCCACCAACCACTTATGGCGTTAGGTGGGTCGCCGACGCTGCCCCACGGGGACCCAGTGACGCTGGGATTTGAGCCTGGCTCTCTCAATCCCAGGAGCTTTCCTTGGTGTCCCCATCCCTGCAGGAGATGAGTACATGTGCTTGCAGGTACCACGCTGTCCTGGGCCAGGAGTCTGCAGAGAAGCTTCATTGCCCAGCCATGCTTTCCCCATCCCACAGGGTGGCACGCAGGGTCCAGGCTCCATGCAGACACCAGCTTGTGCAGGAGGCAGCCGAGCTTCACCACTAAAAGACCCCGTCCGGTGGCCACAGCAGGTCCACCCCGGGCCTTGCATTAATATCCAAAGCCACCCCATGGAGCATCGCAAATGACTACAGAAAGCCTAAAAACCAAATTTATTTCCTCCTCCAAGTCCAGGATAAAGGTGGCTGGGCCCCGCTCCTCCCAGAGGCCCGGGGACAAGGTCCTGCCCAACTTATCCAGCTCCTGGAGGCTCCATTTTCCTTGGCTCTGGCTCCTACCTCTGTCATCGTATGACCCAGTCCCCGTGGGGGTCGCCTGTTCAGCCTCTGTCTCAGCACACCCCCAAGCTTACTTTGGCTCATGGTTTGAGGCAGTTTTAGTCCATGGTGGTGGGCTCCAAGGCAGAGTGACATGGGAGGGGACAGAGAAGGGAGCGCTGCTCATGGCATGGCACCCAGGAAGCAGAAAGCAGGAGGGGTCAGGGAGGGAGCAGGCAAGCATCAGAACCCCCACAGTGCAGCCGCCTTCCAAATACATGAGGCTTTGGCGGTACTTAGACCTCGAGCATGGCGTCGCACCACAGCCCCCAGAAGACGCACGCACACATCTTCATACAAAATGCACTCAGCCTGTCTCTAAGAGTCGCCAAGATCCTGGCAGCTCCAGTTTTGCTGAAAAGTCCAAGCCCAAATTTTCCTCTGAAACTCAAGACAAGCTCTAAGCTGCGACTCCTTGTAAAACTCAGAAAGCAGCTAAGCACCGCTGACATGCCATGGTGCAGAGAAGTCCAATCCCAAAGCGGAGGAGCAGGGCCTGGGAATCCGTGGAACTAAAGCAGTGCCAAAACCTGGCGCTGCAAACACTAGGCCCTGTAGCTATGGGTCCAGTGCCTTAGACGAGTTGTGGAGAGACGGGAACTCCTGCCCCGCTGCTGTGGCTGTGGCTCTCCCTGCGTAGTCTCTGCTCTTGGCTACTCCAACTCCTTGGGTCTCCAGTTTCATTTTCACAGCTTCACACTCTGCCCTGTCAGGAGCACACTGCCCAGCCTCCCAGGCCTCCTCAGCTCTGGAAAACATCTCTGACACACAACTCTTGCACTCTGCAGGCCTGTAACACCAGCACCACATGTACAGTGCCAAGGCTTCCAACTGACTCAGGCAGTAGCTGGGCTCCCTTGCATCATGGCCGCAGAGGCTTTTGAGTACCTGGAGGCTGCTTACCGGGACCCGAGTCCCAGAGAACCCATCCCCTGGGTGGCCCTTCTCAAGCTCAGTGCCCTGTGGCTTTCTCCCCAAGGCCCCTTGAGGCTGGGAAGAACTTGCCGGTTCCTCACATTCCCACTGAGCATCCTTCCTGTTGTCCTGATACTCTCGGCTTCTTTTTAATCTTTCCAGCACCCAAGTTCCCCTCAGCTGCAATTTTACAGGTCCTAACGTCACAGATGCTTCCTTTCTGGTGAAACTTTTAAACCACTCAGCTCTTCTATTTGCTCTTGATTTGTCAAAATAGATCTGGCTAAAAGCTACCAATACCCATGCCATAGCCAAAATGTTGGGCTCCCTTCAAATTTTCTCTGCCAGGCCCATCAACCCACTGCTGCTCCTCTCCGTCTTCTGCAATGTTTAAGGACAAGAGCGAACAGCAGGCAAATTTCCTGCTAGAGCATTCCACACTTGCCCCAGAGCCCAGCCGCCACTGCAGTCCTTTTTCCCAAATGAAATTTCCTGCACCTGGTTTCTACTGGCTGCATTCTCTCAGCACTTGGGTCTTCTGAGCACTGAATTTCCCAGCAAGTTTAGCTCATGGCACTCCAGGGTTTTACGTTCTGCAGCCCAGAACTTATCTAGATTCCTCCCATGAGCTAGTCCGGAAGGTTCCTGAGCTGTCTGATCAGGTCTAGTCACAACAATGACCCCCCCCCCCCCCCCCCCCGTCTCCGTTCCCAAATCTAAGGTACTCATGGGATGGCAGCAAAGAGGCAGAAGGGCAAAAGAAGGACCCTAGGAAGAAGACAGACCCCTCCAGGCCCCCACCAGTTACCAGCCTCATCCAATCTGACACACAGGAAGTCAGCGGTGAGCCCCCAGAACCTAATGACCTTCCAGACGCTCTAGGCTTTGAGGGCCATCATGAAGCCTCTGGCAAGGAAGTTTGTGATAGCCTGAAGAGGCACCTGGACAGTCCAGGGGAGTCCCCTCCTCAGGGTTCCTAACCTAATTTCCCCTACACTAACCCTTTTCAGATAAGGTTCCATCCACCCACCCCAGGGCTTATGGCATGGCATGTATTTTGGGAGAAATCGGGCTGGCCCACTGCAGTCTTGAACACAGTAAAACAGGGGGCCTGTGGTCCCCTGGGCTCCATGTGCTCCCCATCACAGTGGGCAGAGGAGATGCACAGCCAGGACAGCCCTGGCCCGCAGCAAGGGCCAGTGGGGTCAGAAACTCCATGCCCCTGCCCTACAGCAGGTCCCCTGAGGAGGCCCCTGCTGGCCCCGGCACTGGCATGAGGTGGCGCGGCACTGGCATGAGGTGGCGCAGCCCTGCCAAACGCCAGCTGGAACTGTTGGTTTTTCCAGTAGGCTCCAGTCTTATTTGTTTTCATTTCTAGCATTAAACCAACGTTTTTGATGGAAATATCTCCCAGATTAGATTTTTCTTCCATAAGAGGAAGCAAAAAGAAATACAGAAATTTTCAAAAACCTCCCAGGCTGGCATCTCTTCCCGGGACTGGATTCATTCATTCCACATGGTGGCTGCACCTGGCCCACTGCAGGGGAGTCTCTCAAGGGTGCATGGATTTGGGGGGCAGGAGAAGGACACAAAGTGCCCCTGGATCCTGCACAGTGCTGAGCTCAGAGCCTGTGGGAACAGCCCTTGAGACCGCTTAGTGCCGGGCCAGCGCCCGGGTCCCAGCCAGTGTTCACAGCGCACACTGCTCCCATTCCCTTTCCCAGCACAAATGACAGGTGGCACCGGGGCCTGGGGAAGGACAGGGCAGCTGTACCAGGAAAGGTGCTGCTGTGAAGGCCCTGGATGATACCACTTGCAGAAGGATGACAGATGCTCCCAAAGAAAGGGCCGGATCCTCATCCCCATGCCTGAGGCTGAGTGAGGTTCATGCCTGAGGGACCTAGGAAGAAAGTATCATCCTGGATGGGCTCCAAATGCCACCACAATGTCTTCAAAGAGGGAGAGCCACAGACGGGCACTTAGGGAGAAGCCACGTGACAACGGAGGCAGGTATTGGGAAGGCGCAGTCACAAGCCACTGATATCCAGAACCTGAGATCAGTCCCCGGCACTTCCATGGTGAGCAAGGCCCAACCACACCGTGGACTTCAGGCTCCAGAATGGAACAGGATCAGTTTGCCTCTGATGTCATCCAGCAGGCAGTATTTTCTTAGGGCCACCCTGGGCCGCTCTGTCACCAGGTTTTTGAGGGCAGGGGGGTGGGGGTTACTTAAGCCAAGCCCCTGATCCCCCAGCAGTCCCGGTCCAGTGGCCTGGCCCCTCAGGCCTCTCTCCCCTCACATGGCCCATGAAGTGAATGTATCTGCCGCCACCGCTTTGCTCTGGACAGGCGAGGCTCCTCCAGAGTGGAGTGGCGATTGCAGTGGGCAGGCTGCCTGCCTGTTCTGATGGGGACAGGTCACAGCCACCAGCCACTTCCCTGCTGGGCCCGCGCTGGCAGTTCCAGCGGGGACACCTGGGCTCTGTGCAGAACGCAGTCCACAGGCTCAGGAGCTCACTCGGAAGCCGCAGCGTTCCCAGCTACAGGAGGTCTTCCGCCATGGCGGCGCGCAGGAAGCACGCCCACTGCGCATGACAGCAGAGGAGTGCAGGGGCGGAGCCTGGAGCGCTCCACCCTCCCTGGCAGCAGAGGGGCTACCCTCTGGCCACTTCTATCTAGCTGGGGCAGCAGAGACAGGAGTAGGACAGGCAGGGGGCGGTCCTCTGGGAGGTCGGGCATTTGGGTCACCAGCTGCGTCATGAGCTCAACCAGGGCAGCCACTGGACAGTACGTACTCCTGGGTCAGGGAGAACTCGGTGATGGCGTGCGGGGCATGAGCATGCCGTTCGTGCGACGTTTGAGGAGGGACGGGGTACGTGTGGGCGCTGCAGGGGAGGACGCGGCTGCTGGGAGCTGTGACAGGGTTTATCATCCCGAGTCTGGCTCACAGTCCCCCACCCAGAAGCTCCTTACACCTCCTGCCTCCTGTAACCTTGGCCTGTGTCCTCCTGAGCACTGCATGGGCTGGGTTGGGTGGGGGACCCCAAAACCTTACCTCCATGTCCAGCTGGAACCTGTGACCCTGACTTCGTTTGAAAATGGCGTCTCTGCAAATGTGTTAGGTGAAGGGGAGCAAGAGGTATGCGCCCCAGTATCCTGAGGGCCCTGATCCCGACGACACTCACCCTCCTAGGGAACGCGTGAAGAAAGGAGACAGTGCGGGCTAGGGAGGCAGCTTGGCGGCAAGCCCGAGGACCCAGGTTCGATCCCAGGTACTGCATACCATACTAGCCCCCAAACCAGGTACAGTGACGCATGCCTGTCATCGGAGGATCGCAGTGAGTCTCGGCTGTGTAGCAAGGCCTTGTACCACATGGTAAGTAAGTAAATAAATAAATAAAACAGGAAAAGGAGATAGGGAGCAGAGGGGAGGCTACCCACAGAGGGAGGCAGGGCCGGGATGGAGGTCAAGGAGCACCGGCGACCACCCGGGGCTGGGAGGCTGAGGAGCACCCCGCACCCCCGGCCCCATCCCCACCCAGAGCCCCGGCAGGGAGCGAGTCCTGCCAAGCGCCACAGCTCTGCCATCTTCCCCTTGGTCTCCCCTGGAAGAGCAAATGTGTGTTGTTGGAGCCACTTGGTTGGTGACATCTTGTTACATGCAGGACACGGACAGCACAATCAGCGCAATGCCTGCCTTCCTTGTCCCTATTTTAGGTGTTTGTTTATTTCGTATTCTAGGGAAGGGTCTACAGGGTAGTATTCAGGGTCTCACTACTAGATCAGACTTGCAGTGATCCGCCTGTTTACAGCCTCCCAAGAGCTGGGATTACAGGCGCACATGGCCACCCCTCCCAGGCTCAGTCCCTGTCTCAGCACGCCTCAGGGGCGGGGCCAGCACGGCAGGCCTGGGGATTGAACCCCTGGCCCCTGCACCTGCTTGCAGGCACTTTAATCCTCGAACTATTTGGCCAGCCCTCCTATTTTAGGCTTAAAGACCTGAGCTCAGAGCTATGGGACACCAGTGTCCACCCTGCCTGCCACGCACTCGGGGCATTGCCATTTCAGCTACCTGGCACCGCTACCCATCGGCGTCTTCTCGGGCTCAGGAATGCTGGCTCGGCCTGCTGGCCCGCAGTGACTAGCCTGAGTCCCTCCTCTGGCTCGGGGACATCCAAGCCATGTGCCAAGGGAAATGGGCCTGAATGTCAGGCGGCGTTAATGAGACCTCGGGCTCAGGCACCGCAGGGCCGCTTCCACCTCGCAGGCGCCCAGCCAAAGCCCTGCCTGATGAGGAATGCGCCCCCTCTGACGCCCATGGGCCCGGGCCAGTTGGAACACGGGGCGCAGGGAGAATGAAGCCAGTCACAGACAGTACATGCTGGCATGGGCTGGCTCCTCATTTGGTCAACAAGGAGACTGGCTTTAATAAGAACCAGCAGGTCCAGGCTGCAGATTTTCCACTCCCGCAAGTCCCAGTTCAACAGCCTGGGCAAGACAAATGCAGGGTTGCGGATGTCGGAGATGGGGGCAGGCTCTGGGGAAAGGGACGTGCCGAGGGCCGCAGCTGGCTGCCCTGCACCGTGCTCACCCAGTGCCACTGTCTCCATGGTGCTGTACAGGCCCGAGGCTAGGACGCTGCCTCCTTCCCCTGCCCAAGGGGGGAAACGTGAAAAGCAGGGTACTTAGCGTGAGCCACTGCATACCGAGGGTGAGACAGCCTCACCGTGCCTCAGTTTCCTCACCTGCACACTGGGAACTGAAGGCCCCGTGAGATGACAGGTAGAGCTCCGCCGCAGGTGTCACCCAGACTTCATCTGGGCAGGGCCAGCAGAACAAGGAAGGTCCTAGCTAGTCACTGTCACGGTAGCTAGGAGCACCTATGCACCATTCCAGGGATGGAGTCCTCTGGCCTGACTCTCCTTTTTCTGTGTGGACCCTGGGAGCCTAGGTCTGACCCAGGACCGTTGCCCAGAGCTGTCCCTTATCCAGAGGCGAGGAGAGGCCCCGAGGGTGCTGGGGCCGGCTGAGTTGGCCGCAGTCAGCCAACAGTCACATCTGTTCCCAGCTCCATGCTAAGTGACATCAGGCGATGGCTCCAAACGGGCCTTGGCAGCCTACCCCGAGGAAGAATGCGAACGCTACCCCAAGCGTGCTTTCCCCTGAGGGCTCAGCCAAGAAACCCTCCCCCCTCCTTGGTCCATGCTGCTGCAGGCCAGAGTGGGAGGCATCTTCCCCACTTCTCTGCAGCTGGGAGTGGCCAGGAGGAGGACTGTTCCACTGGCCCACCGCTCCCCGGGAGAGCAGGGCTCCCTGCGCAGCCACCTATCCTCCAATACCGTCTTCCCTGATTGGAATTGCTGAGGAGCCCGGGCGCCTCCACCAGCTGCCCTGTGCCCGCCGTCCACACCCGCAGATGCCCTCTGGCCTGCCCGAGGGAACACAGGCCAGGCTGCTCTTAGCTCAGTGCTGCGGAGCACCTGGTGTGCGGTGACACAACTGCATCCGCCTTGGGTCCCTGCAGGCCTCGGCGCCGCATCCCTGGCCATGTCCACGGAGGGCCAGGCCCTTGCCTTACTCTTGGACCAATGACCAGACATCCTGGCCACCAAATGCACAGCTGTGATGGGTTTGCTTTTTAAACAAACTAAGACAACTAGTGCCAGAAGGCCGACCAGGCTGCCGCACCAGCTTGGGCAGCAGCGCTCAATGCTCATGCTTGTCCCAGTGCAAGGATACCATTGTCCTGGAAAATAAATGGCCACTGCACGCCACTGACAGTTTACATGATGCTTAGGATACCATGTTTCTTTTGTACCACGCGGAGAAGGAAGAAGGCCCAGGGAAGCCGAGCACGGCCCTACACTGCAGCAGCAGGGCCCCAGGGAGCTCCGAGGCCTGGCCACGCTGGCCCTCCCTGGCCCCACCCGGAAGTGGCAGCACAGTACCAGGAATAGAGCCCGTGAGTGGGATGCCTGGTAACCCTGACACAGAGTGGGGGCTTAGGCACAGAACCACCTGGAGCTCACCTCCCCCCCACTCAGGTGACCAAGAGCCCAGGGAGGACGCATCAGCTGGGTCTGGACCCCAGATCCTATTAAGCTCCACAATCCAACCTGAGCCGCTAACCCGCCCACCCCCACCACGCTGAGGCCGCCTGCTGGCTGCAGTTGGGGTTAAGACCCCGCACTGCCCATTAGGGAGGGAGTGCAGGCTCTGGTGCAAATGCTCAGGAGGCTGAGGCAGGAAGTGTGCTTGGCTGCAGAGGCGGGGCCTGTGGGCCAGCCCAGGGCTGACCTACTTTCCGGTGCCTCCTTAGACTGTCTTGCCGCTCTGGGAAGACTGTGCCCCTGGCCCTGCTGCTGTCCTAGCTGGAGCAAGTCCACCGGCAGGAAAATCTCTGTCACCTTGGCCGTGAGCAGTCGTGCTGGCTGGGGGCATCTGTCTCTGAAGAGGGGTGCATCCACCCCACCCGCAGCCCCTGCAGGGCCAGCCGGTGACTCAGGGCATGGTAGCAGACTGATGCCGAGCTGGGAGGCTGATTCAGACCAGCGTTGGACATGGGGGTGTGGGTCAAGCTGGGAATGCAGGGCCAGCCTTCCTGGGGGAAACTGACCACCACCCCCGGGCCTCAGGGGTGTCTCAGTGGCCTCTGCAGTGCCCATGGTCCCCTGTGCATAGGTGCTGTAAGAGGCGGGGTGGGTGACTGGTGGGTTTTCTGGGCTTGATCTGTCCTGCAGGGTCCAAAGAAGACTTTTCTGCTGTTTCCCTCCCTCATTGCAGGGGAATCTCCCCATGGTGTGGAGAGGCGGACACCCTCCCGTAGGAGGAGCCTGGCTGGTGGGACCCCAAGCAAGCGAGTGAGCACCTCCGCTAGGATGGGGCAGGGATGGGATGGGACCACCCACACTCTGCGCCTGTGGGTCTCAGGAGAGGGTGGCCCTGCCGAGACCTCGGGCCGAACATGTCCACCTCTACCACTGTGCTCCCCAAGGCGGCTGCCTCCAGAAACTTCCACGGAAGTGACTTTCTCGAGGGACAGACCTGGCAAGGGCTCCGGGAACTGGCTCTTGGAGATGAATCACACCGGGCTGGCCAGGGCCAGGCCTGGGTCTGCACACAGCTGGGGCTCTGTCCATTCAGAGCTTGCAGCTCTGCTCTGGATTCTCTCGACCTCTGGGAAATCCATCAGCAGGAGCACAGCAGGCATGGATGCCCATCTGTCTGGCTCCGCGGCTGCTGCCGCCACTCTCACAAGCCTGGCTCTCCCGCACAACCCTGCCCGTCTGCCCCCTGTGGCCAAGTGCCACTGCCAAGGACTGTCCCCAGCTACCTGGGGTCCCCAGTGGTCTCCAGTCAAAAGCTGGCCTTTTCCCCTGGGTGGCCACACAGTGGCAGATCCCTGACCAAGTCTCCAGGGAGCACCAGCAAGTGGGAACGTCAGGCGCTGAGCACCAGAGCCGCAGGGTGGACCAGGCATAGCTCCTGCCTCAGAAGACATTGGTCTGGTGCTGGCAACACACTTTGCCTCAGCCTGAGGGGGCTGCGTACACCCAGAGAGGTGGAGAGTAACGCTGGACGGGCAAAGGTGGAGGGAAGGATCGGCAGAGGGAGCGGCTTGGGAGGAACGTGGGGGAGGGTGAGGAAGCAAGGCCAGAAGGAGGCACAGGAGGAAGACGCCCCATGCTGCACAGACGCCTGGAGTAAAGAGGAAGAGTAGGTATGCCGGGTCGGAGCGAGGGGGAACCCCCGCACAGGGCCCATCGGTGGCGGCCGGCCTGGAGCAGCTCTGGCAACCACAGGGGCCACCTGCTGTCACCAGGGTGGGGTTGTCCCCAGCTGTCACTTTATGAGCTAAAACCACTAGTGGACTTCACGGTGCACCCTGTCGCCGCTGGGGCTGAGTCTGGTCCTGGTACCCAGGCCTCCAGGAGGGAGCCCAGAGGCCAGGTGCTCAGCCTCCGGGTGGGGGTGCTGTCACCTACCTGAGCCCCTTGGCCGCTGCTCAGCTCCTCAGCTGTGAATACAGAAGCCCCAGAAGCCAGGCTACAGGCACCCGTGTGGACAGGAACCCCGGCTTCATGGGCACTGAAAGGTGGATTTCAGGTAACTCGGCCCCGAGATCCCCTGCCCTTTCTCCGAGCGTCTGAAGGTGGAAATAACCACACACATGGGCAGCAGGTGGACTAAGCCGTGGCCATGGCTGGCTGAGCCAGGCAGTGCCCAAGCCTGCAGGGGTGGGACACAGACAGGTGCCTCAGCTGGCATCGCCGGGTTGCCCCAGCCCCAGCCCTGCGCTACAGATCCACCTGCCCCTGACACTGTGGCAGCTGCTATTGTGGACTCTCTGTAGAAGCAGCTCTTTCCTGGCCAGGGCAAAAGAGACCGGGAAGCGGTTAGGATGGGCCTTAGGGTGGACCTGTGTCGATTAACATCCTGAGCTAGCCCCGCTCAGCGAGGACAGACAGCTGTGTGGACAAGCTAGGCTTGTCAGAACCCAGCCACCCACACACCTGGCGGCACGTGAGGACAGAGGCCTCCACACTCGCTGCCCTGGCCCAAGCATCCACTCCAAGACTCTGCGCTCCAGAGGCCAGGCCATCTTAGTTACAGCACTGCTGGGTCTTCCCTGGGTCACAATTTCCTGTCTGTCCACAAATCTCTGCTTCCAAACTGGCACAAACTATAGGGCAGGGCGGGGAGAGCCAGGAACCAAAATTGCCGAGCTCCCAGGGGGACTTGGGAAGGCTGAGGCACAATTAGGGTCCCCGCAGGGCCATGGCCCAGACACTGTCCAAGCAGGACACGTTGGCTGTGGGCGAGGGCAGAGCCCATGAGCTAGGCCGAGTGGGGCGGTGGGGCCTGGCGAGGGGTGCTGGCAGGTCGCAGGAACCCAGCCTCACCCTGTACCTCCCATTGACCACCGCTTTGTGGGGAGTGCTGCTCAGCTCACCCACATGGCCACACAGATAAGGACAACAAGCTTCTTGACAAGCGCCTTCTGCCTCTTGGAGAAGATCGGCCTGCCTTCAAGAGCGGCAGCTAGCCCCGCCCGCGGGGGATGGGCCCGTTGGAAGGGGTGCCAAGTCCGGGTTGCTCCTCAGGCCCAGCTCCTTGCCCCAGGCCATCATGGGGGACTGAGGAGGGGTTTGTGGCTCAAATGCAAAACACCCACCTGCCCCGTCCTTCCTGGGCTGTAAAAGTGGTGGTCTCAGCCCCCGAGAGGCAGTTCAAGGCCTGGTGGGTCCCTGAACCATGGGGCTGGCTGGGCAGGTGCAGGACAGCGGCGCCCGGTCCCCTGCTGGATGGCACAGGACTCTGGCTGGCTCAGCCAGCTCACTCCTCCCGGAGAGTGTCAGCAGGGCCTGGGCTCTGTGGAGCGGCTGCCCTGCTTCCTGCCGGCCTCCAGGGCTGACAGGCACAACTGCTGAGCTCTGTGCCCAGTCTCTCTCCAGGCTGCATGTTCCTTCCCTGCCTCCCAAGAGCCTGTGACACTCAGGTTCTCTTTGGAGACACCAAGGCAGACAGACCCCAAGGCCTCCCAGGGTAGCACACGCCAGGTCCTGCTCCAGTGAGGCCTCCCGACCACAAGAATGACAGATACACGTGACCACGGGGATCACCTCTGTGTCCCTCAGTGTCGCTCCACACCCTTCCCCAGAGCCCGCACACTCTCACGCGCCCTGGTTCAGGTCCAGCATGTGGCAGAGCCTCCCTCAGTCCTCGAAGCATCTGCTGGGCACCAGGAGGGTGGCAGGTTGGGCAAACCAAGTGTCCCAGCCAGGAGTGAGCTGGTCACTGGGCAAACAAATGCCGACGAGTCTGGGACAGGGAAAACATCCCCACCTTTCCCTGGCAGGAGAACCAAAGAGGAGAAAGGAAGCTGAGAAGGCTCTGGCCACGGCCTTGGGCTTGGCGCAGACGGTGACAGCATCGGGCAGAGGAGTGGCCCTGGCGTCCCCTCCGTGGGATCGTGGGTGCAGCCCAAGGCGGCTTAGAAAGCCACAGGCAGAAGTTGGAAAGTAGAGCAGGGAACTCAGGGAGGAGACTTGTCTGGGATCCCAAGGTCTGGGGACCAGGGGCCAGAGGTGACTGTCTGGGGAGAAGATAGTGGGCAGTGGGACGTGGACGTGGGCCTGGAGCTTGGAAGGCCACGGAGCAAAGGAGGTTGATTCTACCAGGCGTTGCACGGGGGGAACAGCAGCTGTAGCCTCAGCGGCTTGGTTCACGCTGGCAGGAGGCGCCCATGAGGTCCTGGGCTGAGGCAGTGAAGGGCCTGGGAGAGCTGAGCAGAGTCTGAGGCTACAGCTCGGTGGCACTCTGGGGGCCAGGCCCGTGCCACTGCCTGAGCCTGGTGCTGGCACCACCTCCCACAACCTCTGTCACAGGTCACAAGAGCACTGGGTCTCCTGGTTTTTAAAGCCTGTTTTTAGAGCTAAGATCCCTTCTCCTTGCCAACCCTGGCAGTCACCCTCTGGCCCTCCCATTGCAAAGCAGAACAGTCCCCAGAGGTGATGACCACAGCAAGCCAGACAGGGTGAGGGGCTCAGGCGGCCTCCTGCTGCCCAGCGCACGTGGGCCGTGGTGACACCCCAGGCCTCACTCTGCCTTGTGCCCACTCAGGCTCCCTCCCCCCTGCTCCGGCAGGGCTCAGGTAAGCAGCTTGCAAGGAAGGAAGCTCCCTGCACCTCGCCTGTGACGCTCCCTGCCCCGAGACCTGACACAGACACCTGGAAGGTGGGCAGGGACACTGTGGATCACAGTTTCAGAGGTTTCTGCCCATGGTCAGCTGGCTCCATCGCTGTGGCTCCAGCAAGGTAGAGCATCTCGGCAGAAGCGTGCATGCTGGGAGGAAGGAGCTGCCTGCCTCTCAGCAGCAAAGCAGCAAAACCCAGAGGGGGAGACGCCGGGAGCAGATAGAGGCCTCGAGGCCTCACAGCTATCAGCTAGCCTCCGCCTCCCAGTCCTGCTTCCTGATAAGGCCACCAAACTAGGACTCGCTCCATGACTAGGCCCCTGAGAGATGAGGGTCCCTCTGAGCAACTAAACCTTCAACACAGCAAGACTTTTGGGGGACATCCTAGGTAACAGCCATAACCTCCCCAAGTGGCCATCCCAAGGCCAGAGGGAGGGGTGGGGATCGGGACCCAAAGAGGAACCAAGATATATGACATCGAGGCACAGATTCCTGCTGCCGAGCATGGTCACTGCATAGACCGAAACTGCCAATAAACCTTAGGACAAAATGAAATCTCACCTGAGCCATGAGTCGCACCAATGCCTCCACAAGCGTTGATTTCGAGACCCCTGTGCCACTGTCTCTTCCTGCACCAGATCGCACTGCCGTCGGGACTGCAGCTTCACAAGACGTCAAAACGTGGCAGTAGAAATTCTCTACCATGTTGTTCTTCTCCAAAATTACTTTGACCGTGTAGCCTTCTACATTTCTTTATGCCTTTTGGAATCAGCTCACAAGGTTTTAGGAAAATCATTTTGCTAGTCCATCGGCTTCCTGTATCAGCTTTTCAGTAAAGGGATACTTGTAGATCGCAGTCAGTGAGAGTCACTTAGGTAATCAAAACACTTAGAATCACACATAAAATCTTTCCATGCATCCAAGGGAAAGCTTAGAGAATCTGTCCCCACCTTTGTGTGGTGCAGCAAATACTGCCGAGAGCTCTTCAGGGGGCAGAAACGCCAGACAGAGGCATGATAAAGAAAGGGAAGAGAACGCCAAGAGGCACGAGGAGCGGCGGCGGTGAGTGCTTCTCCTCAAGATATCAATAACCACGTCTTAGGCCAGTCAGATAGCTCAGTGGATTAAAGCACCTGCAACCAGGTGCAGGGGCCAGGGGTTCGATCCCAGGGTCTGCCGTGCCGGCCCCGCCTCTGGGGCGTGCTGAGATGGCAATTGAGAATGGGTGGGGTGGCAGATGCCCGTAATCCCAGTTCTTGTGAAGCTGTAAATGGGCGGATCACTACCAGTCCCATCTAGTAGTGAGACCCTGAACACCCTGTAGACCCTTCCCTACAAAAATACAAAAAAAATTTTTTTTTTTAAATAACCACATCTCCTCGCTATTCTGCACAAATGAAAGCACAACACACAAGAAAGACACAAAGGGTCAGGCACCAGCAGGAGTTAAGCTAGAGTGCAGCGGCTACACTGCTGGGCGACGGCTGTCTCCCGAGGTGACCTCTACTCCTCGTTCCTTGAGTGGGGCCAGCCAGCGCGTCTTCTATAAGCCTGTCGGGACTCGATCTGTTAGCTCCTCCTTGTAACGTCTCACTGTGCTCGGGCTTTGCATCTGTCTCGTTTAAACCAAGTCAATTAAATTTTTCGATAATGCTCAGAAATCTTTATCCCTTAGTGGAGCCTTTACCATTTTACACCTTAGTCATTTTAGTCACTGATATGCAGGTTCCCTCCCGCCATCGATCGTGGTCCTTTTCTCTATCTTGTCTTCATGTGCTTTCTCTCTTTTCCTTTCCTTTTTCCTCTAGGTTGCTCTCATGAGCGGTCTTTCCTTCCTTTATAATTTAAAGGTATGCTTTTCTATCATAGGTCTCTTTTAGAATATTTTAGCACTAAACTTATCAATATTCAATCACTATGAGATGTGACCCAAATATATGGCAATATACGGCCCATGTTCACGTTGTAAAACTTCTCACAATAAAAAGCACACTGCCTCCAGTAGCACTCCACATCCTCATCCTCCTCCTCCTCAGCATGATTTGCCCCATCACCTATGCCCTTTCTGTGGCAGCCCTGGCACCCTCTTTCTTTTGCGGTGTCTTTTGCGGTGTTGTCACAGACGCCTGAGGTCCCGAACCAATTCAAAATATTTACCATTTTCAGCCCTCTGGATTTTGTGGGAAGGGGCAGGGGTCTCGCTGTGTCAGCTCCTGGGACCAAGGTGGCCGAGGACACAGCACCGTGCCTTTGCCAGCGTGTCTCTCTAATGGTGGCATGGTAGCAACACTCACTATATCTTGGGTGGCATTTCTGAGGACACTCATGAAAGGGGACCTGGAGACCTCTGTCCAAAAGAATGCTGAGGTCACTGTGTCCAAGGCAAGGGGAAGAACCCTGGGATGGATTCCTGCCGCCGTGCCTTGCACTGCGATGCAGCCTTTTCGTGGAGATGTTCGTTGTATTCTTGATCACGCCTCACAGACCTAACCTTCCTCCGCCCCCAGCACTGCAACTGAGAGCATGCTGTCGTGGACGTGCATAGTCCCGCAGGGTGCTGTCTCGGCTTTTCTTCGTGCCCAAGGTCTAATCGCGCTGGCCCACATGTGGGCAGCTGTACAGTCATCTCTGCTTCCTCTCCTCCGTCACTGGTCCTTCTTCCTCCTCAGAAGCCATCCCTGTAGGGAACGCACATTCCAGATGGGCTTTTCTTTCCAAGAAGGTAAAGCTGGGCCCCGGCTCCGCTGGCCACCGGCGTGGATGTTGAAAGTCGGGGCTTCCCTGGGACGTCTGGGTCTGCCTGTCACCCTGCAGGCTTCCAGCTCTTCACACGCGTCTCTTACTACGGTGCGATCTGGGTGGACGGGCTGGCATAAGCATCGGGACTTCACCTAGCTCTTGGGAATCCTTGCCTGTCTTTTCCACAAATGTTGCCTCTCCATCCTCTGATAGACGTAAGACCTGTCCCTCTGTGGCCATGGCCCTTCATATTCCAATAGTTGTGCAGATGAGCAGGTTTCACTGTGAGGTTTCCACATGTGCGCAGATCGTGCCCGGTCGCGTCCAGCCTCCCTCCATGCGTGCGCAGATGGTGTCCTATCCTGTCAGCCTCCCTCCACGCATGCGCATAGTATCCCATCGCGCCCAGCTTCCCTCGACGCATGCGCAGATAGTGCCCCATTGTGTCAGCCTCCCTCCACGCGTGCGCAGTGTCCAGCCTCCCTCCACACATGCGCAGATAGTGTCCAGCCACCTCCCACATGTGCACAGATAGTGCCCCGTCGTGCCCGGGGTCCCTCTGCTCCTCCCTCTCCCCTACCATTCCCGTCATAGGCTCCCTCTTCTCCTTCTAGGGAATCAGTTTTTCTGCCCAGAGAAGGAGCATGAGCTCTTGTCTTTCTCTGGGCGACTGACTCGCTGCCCTTCTGCCGTGTCTGGCTAATTTCTTTCACGACTCCTGCTCTTTTGCCTTCTGTGCTTCATTCGAGGCAGTTGCCATAACTCGGTCTCCCGATTCCCTGATTTGCTCTTCAGCTATGTCTAATTTGTGGTCAAGCCCGTCCGATCAGTTTTTAATTTCAGGTAAAATATTTTTTTCATTTCAGCAATTACATTTTGTTCTTTTTCCAAGTTTCTTTACTCCTTCAGAGTTTCAGTCTCCACTGAGCACACTGGGCACATTCCCCTGCTACCTTTTACTTTTTAATTTTGAGACAAAGTATTCCTGAGTTGCCTGGGCCTGGAACTTGTGACCCTCCTGCCTCAGCCTTCCCTGTGGCTGGATTACAGCTGTGCACTACCAGGTGCAGCTCATCCTCCCATTGCTTTCTAATACTTCCAGCACTTGAGCTCTTATGCCTCTAGTTCTAGTCCTTCCTGAGGTGCTGCTCATCCGTGTCAGTCACCTAAGATTTCAGGCGAGGCCTTGACCCATGTAGGTCTGGCCAGGGGAGCCCAGGAGGCCGACGTGCAGGCAGGTGGTGAGCCCTTCCAGGTGGCCTCCTCTTTGGGCACGGCCACACTGGACTCCTAGCAGGCTTCGCCCTCGGCAGGTCCTGGCCTTTCACCGCACCCAGCACCCAGGAGGGCCACCAAGGCTGAAGTGGATGGTTCCCTCCAAAAGGGTGGTACAGACCTGTCCCAACAAGTGGGTCATTCTGCTTCCCAGAACCTCAGCAGGGCACTTGGACAAAGTGATTTTAAGCTCAAAAGAGAATAGGCAAGAGAGCAGCCAAAGCCTCTGGAGAGCATTGCTGTGAGCCACGCCATGACTGTCCTGCATTACAACGTGATACCAAGCCCCAGGGACGCCGACGCACAGTCCTCCCTGGTGGCACGCCAGAGACCAGCAAGAATGAAGGAAGGGTCTGGGGACAGAACAGAGGCTTTGGCTGCTCTCTTACCTGTTCTCTTTGAGTTTAAAATCACTTTGTCGAAGCCCTGCTGAGGTTCTTGGAAGCAGAACGACCCACACATCAGGATAGGTCTGTACCTCCAACACTGTCCAGACAACCACTAGCCGTTCAGAGAAACCCCCTCCCTTATAGCCCCGTGCTGGCCCCAGACTGCCGGTGTGAGTGAATGGAGAATGGAAACACAGCTAGATACTAAAGGTAGATGTCAATAGTCATGTAATCTCCCGGTAGCAAAGACTTTTGCAGGCAAAAAAGCAAATGAAATGTGAAATACAATAAAGAAAATACTTAAATTCCTTAAATTTCATAGGCCACCATGAAAATCTGGTGAAGCAAAGCAATAGCTAAAGACAAATTAGAAAAAAAAAAAAAAAAAAAAAAAAAAAAAAAAAAAAAAAAAAAAAAAAAAAAAAAAA